>VDFB02102075.1:0-59718 GCA_007258455.2 Sequoia sempervirens | reverse complement strand
TAATTAAAACCAATTTGCACCATTTGCTATCTAAGGGAATGCACGTGGTGCATTGGTGTTTAGGTGGCATTGCTCCCCTCCAAATTACACATGTTATAGAAAGTGACATAGATATTATTCTAAGGACATCACATGCTCTAGCAGTGGTGTGTGAATGTAGCAAGGGGGAGGTTTTAGTTTTGAACCTCCCCAACAAAATTTTGAAACAACAAACACCAGAGCCACCTGTCATGGTGCCCATCCATTAGGCCACATGGCACCTTATTATTCACTAGTGTCTAGACATGTGTCACACCATCAGTGATCCATGTTGCAAGCCAACTGTACTACCTTGCCACATCACCTACCACGTGTCCTCACAAAAGGTTGCCACAACAACATTGTCTATCATGTCATCATGCTAATGTCAACATGGTCAACCCTTTTACCACACAAATTTTATTGACCATAAATTCTACATACAAAGTTCATTTGACGTGATTCAAGTGACGTTAGAATCATCTCGACGAGCCCTTCATTTTGATGCCATTCTTGTCCATTTTTTAAATTATCATTTTTTTTGACCTAGAATCTTCATCTGGAATCCCTATTGTGGCCAAACTTTGACCAAGACTAACTTGGGCATACAGACTCCTTTCAACATGATTCAAGTTGTGTTGAGTTCGTATTAGTGAGCTCTTTGACATGGTGTTAACTCTTGGAGCATCTAGAACAATGAAAATATCCACCTAGATTAGTCTTCCCCACTGGAGAGCTTTTGGACCTCCAAACACCTGATTACAATAAAAGTAAGTGAGGGTACAACTCCCTTACTTTTCCAATCTCCATCCATTTTGCTTTGCTAGGATTCATCCCTTTCAATTCCACTTTGAGGTACTCAATGGCTTCTCTTCGTGAAGTTCTAACATTCCTATCTAGGATGACATCTTTCTACAACTCGTTCATGTACTAAGGTGATAAATTATCAACAGAAGGAATTTGAACACTAGCCTCCTTGTCCAGTATCATTGGAGGTCCATACAATTTCAAATTCTCCACATTAACCACTAATTAGATAAACATATAAGGAGGTAGATTTAGGCAAAAGGCATTAGTACCCATATTTTCTAAGATCTCAAAGGGTCCATAGCTGATCAGCTTGAGCTTCTTACCTTTGCCTTGCATTCTTTCCTTATTTATGTGTAACCAAACTCTATCACCAACCTGAAATTGATGATCAACATGATGCTTATCATGTTGGGCTTTGTACTTTGCTTGATTCTTCTCTAGTTGTGCTTCGACTGCCTGATGGACTGCTTGGATCTTTTGGATGAACTTCAAGGCCTTGTCTGCATCATGATGTCCATCTTTAACATCTTCTAACAGCCCCAGTGTTCTACTTAGTAAAATTTCCAACATTTCACGCTAAGTGAATATTCTATGATGTCATGATATAGCAACAAAAAAATTTCTTCCCATAATATAAATTACATGCATAATTGAAACAACACTATTTCCACACTTCCATTGCATTTCATTGTAATTTCACAAATCTTCCAAATACATAGACATCATATTGAATGTACTCAAGTATAACATTCATGATTACATCCTTCCATATAATGGGAACATGATATGTGCATAGCTCCTCTAAGCTTCATCTAGTAGTAGCTATACAAACTGGCCCCGATGTTGCCACATCGATGCATAAATTTTGAATGTCCCTGCTTGTTGGTGCAAAAACTCTACTTGTCCTCAATACTGGCGTAAACATTTGCAAACCTTGGCCACCAACTGGTGAGGATAAGCATCACTCACGTGTTTTCCACCAACCATGAACTCATATGTGGTCCCTCACACATCTATCATTCGATAGATGGTCCTACCCTTCGATGAAGAGATTGGTTGGTAAACCTCATATCAATAGCCTATTTGAGCTTAGTTTTGTGTCCCAAAAACTAGATCCTAATCATATGGTAGCTACTCCTACAAGTATGAAAATCCTAAACTAGAATACAAACAAGGGACACGGTGAACTTGACAATGTAAACAGTGGCTACTTACACTACTTTGGCCAAAGTGTTGTCATTCAAAATTCCAAATGAAGGTCATCTTATTCAGATACACCTTTACAACTCATTTTGGATCTTGACCATCCATATACTATGCTTAGGTAATTTCCTTCCCTAGGTAATCCCTGACCTCAAAAATATGTTGAAAGGAACAAGACAACTCAGAGGCGGGGGTGAATCAGTTGTCACCAAACAAAAATAAAAATCTCAAACACTTATGAATTTCTTATCTTCTTAATTTTTTTATTAAGTATGAACATGAAATGCAGATAACAGGAAGCAATATCAACATAGGAAACACCATATTTATGTGGAAAACACAATGATGGAAAACCACGGTGAGGATTAACTCAAATATAAAGTAATAGAAAATTGAATATAGAAAGCCTGCTCAAATACAAAGGCTCACCTACAAAAATGACTCACTATCCAAATAAGAGGCTCACTTATAGAAACAAAAACACAAAAGATCCACCCGCCAAGAGGTTATACATCAACAACCTTGATCAGAAGAATTGTAGACATTGTCAGCTCACTGCTTTCAAGAATCTAACACATTAAAGTACCGCTGCCTCAATTCACTTTCGCACAACTCTACTCTTCAAACTCATGGCTTACTTGATTGATTCATTCACAACATCCTTTGCCTCGTGACGATACCTCTTCAACCTTAGAAACTTTCTCCAAGGTTGGCAAAATATACGCTTCACGCCTACATTGACTTATTTTGACCATTGACATATTTTGATCATGACTTATTTTGACCATTGACTTATTTTGATCATGACTTATTTTGACCATTGACTTAGTTTGACCATGACTTATTTAGATAATGTTTGACCATGACCTTATGAGATTTAATATATGAAGTGTGATATGTGTTAAGAGCAATGCTTTAATATAATTGTTTTCTTTTAAGAATTATGAATGCATTCATATAAATGATGAGTTAATTATTGTTTCTACAATGGTTACTAATACTCTTTTGTTTTGCACGCCTGAGTGCATCTGCGTGGCAGGTGATCGAAGGCCAAGGAGATCGAAGGCCAAGAGTGTGATTGAGGAAAAGGAGGTTAGCTTCTCGACAGGGTAGAGGAGGAGAAACTCTCGGTTATGCACACACCACTTACATCATGTAGTTGCATTAGGTCATGTTCGTTTTTATAATGTGATTGCGTGAAATGATTAGCATAGCGAATTTGAAATAAGGTTAAATTAAATCATGAAATAATATGGCTTATTCTATTTCCTTATTTCTCATTATATATATATTTGAGCAAAAAAAAAGGTTAAATCTGTTTTTGTTAAAAGAAATGTATTTAAAAATAAAAACAAATTAAATAAAAGAATAAACATAATATAAATCTGTTTTGCATAAATGAATTTTCAAAAATTGCATAAAAGGGATATAAATAATTCTGTTTTGGGATATATGGTGATATTTTTTCAAAAGAATTAAGAATGAACAGCCCGAGAGAGCATTGGGCTCTGGAAAATTCTGTCTCAAAACCAACAAATTGCTGGGCATGTGGCAATCCTTGCAAACTGCTGTCAACTGGAAATTTTATGCATGATCCTCGAAAAAGAGGAGGAGGCTTTAAGAAAGAGGAAAAAACTTTGATTGAATACATCGCAGAGCTCTGGAACAGAGGAAAGAAAGGAGGTACTGTTGAACATCTGCAAATAGAACCAAATTTTACCAGGTTCTCTTCATTATGCCTTCTTTTAATTTTATTTTAAAAACTGCAGTAAGGAATTGAATTATTCCCTGTTTTAGAGTACAAACAACTGAGAATTCTTTCCAATTTCGTTTTGAAATCTGGGTAACAGCTTATTATTCTGTGTAGCAATTATAGAATACCCATTCCTTCCTTAGAATTAGGGTTTTCGTTCTGTGGCAAGTCTGCATTTTTCTCAAGTGTAATTACATGTCTCCATATCTGTTTGTTTAAAAATTCTGTCATCTTAATAAAAACCAAAATGGCTTGAGATAAATCCGAATGCAGTTTATACTGGGCGAATGCCTTTCTTTTTCTTGAGTTTTGAAATTGCTGTGGGAATTAATTTCCCCTGCCCTCCCCATGGGAAGGTCGTGGACTGTGGAGGCTCGCGCCCTCCACAGGCCGCGGCCTGTGGAGGGCACGAGCCCTCACAGCCCGCCCGCTCCCCATGGGAGGGGCAAGGGCTTTCCTGAGCCCCCTTTTGGTCGCTCAATGCCAGTAAGGAAACCATGTAAAATACCTTGTTATGTGTGCACGGCCAGTAAATTCGTTGCACAGATTTGAAAACCAGAATTTCTTACTTCGAATTTTACACAGCTGAACATGAATTTCTTCACACACACACACACACACATATATATATATATATGTATGCATATACAAAATGACTGCACATACATACATACATATATATATATATATATATATATATATATGTATACCTATATATATATATATATATATATAAATAGATACCCATGCATTGTGTGCCAAATACAAATTGAAACAGGAAACTCTTTCCCAAAAAAGTAGTATGAATTCTGTTGAATATATATACAAATATCTCTGAATTGATAAACCTGAAGCAAGGACAGAAATATCTTGAATGTAGTATGAATTCCGCTATATAAATATCTTTGAATTGTTAAACCTGAAGCAAGGACAGAAATATCTTGAAAAGCCATGAAACAGAAAATAGTATGAATTCTATTATATAAATATCTTTGAATTATTAAATCTGAAGCAAGGACAGAATTGTCTTGAAAAGCCATGTATCAGAAAGTAGAATGAATTCTGTTGAATATATACAAATATCTCTGAATTGATAAACCTGAAACAAGAACAGAAGTGTTTTTGAGACATCATGTAAACTGGAAAGTACCTTGAATATGTTAAAAGGAATACAACATGAAATATGAATGAAAGATTATCTTTCAAACCTCAGATTGCATTGTATCAGTAAATTATTTTACTCTGTAGCCTGTATTGAAATAGGGAATTAAAACTGTCAGTCAGCTTGAGCTTGTAAGAATAGAAATGCATATTGAAAATTGAAAACACTGTTCTTACTATCAATTAGTGCACTGAAAATTATCAAGATATATATATATATGTTCTTTATCCAAATTAAAAAGGGACACTTACCAAAGGATAAATGACATCTTACAACTGAAATATAAAGAATGTACTGAAAATTCACTTCTTTTAGAATTGATTAAATGATGGAAGCCTGTTTGAAAATGTATAAAGTTTATGTTAAGTATTATTTTACTTCACTATGGTAACTTCCGGGACAGGGTGCCGAAGGTGGGCAAACGGAGACGGTAGTATTACCTTTTCTAATTCTACCATTTATTATTTTGCTTGGCCAAGCACTGTACCATTGAAATAGATGGATTGTTTATTTTAAAAGCCTAGAAATTTATTTGAGTCTCTGCCACCTCCTGTTGCAAGAAATGTGTTTATTTCATGTTAGAAATGCATATAGGCATCAGGCACGCACTGAGAGTGCCCTCCTGTTTTATCGTTTCGGGTTGCTAGGCTCCTTTATGCAGGGCCGGGGATTCCTTCGAGTTAGGAAGGGACCCGGGGAAGTCATGGACTTCGTGGTTGGGCGGAAAAGGCGCCTGAATCACATTCTTGGCCCCAGCTCGCAAGAAGACCAAGGTGTCACGGCGGTTGGTGGATCCAAGGTTATTTGCTATTGATGTACTTATGTATCATTCAGACTTGGCTTGTGAAGTCCATTATATATGTATATATACATTTTGACATCCTTGTTGAAACTTGAAATGGAAGTATATTTTGAAAGTATTTAATGTATCATTGATTTTAAGAGGTTAAAGTTTTATAACTTAGCATAGAAAAGATGTTCTATTAGAAGGATTGATTCCTCCAAGTGAAGATGAATATATGTATATGAGTAAATCATTGAAAGACTTATGTTTTGATTCATTACATTGATGATATTATTTTATGAAATGCAATTCAAATTCTCTTTATTTCATTTGGAAGAGTTATGTGAAATGTTGACTTTTCGGAAACTTATTTATAATGGTTTGAATAAATTTAGAACATTTTAATTTCTCTTTAATGTGTGTTAAATGGTTTGAAAATTTTAATTTTCTCGAAAAGCATACCATTTCATAAATTCAAATTAGGTCAGCAACTCAACATTCCAATGGTGGAAAGGAATGAGAGTGGACCACACCAATACTTAACCAAGACCCAAAATGTCTTAGATCAATGACACACTTCTTTAATTAAATTTTTAACCCTTCATATGAAGTGTAAACACCAGGTTAGACAAACCTAATGAAAAAACAAATGAACATTAAAGTACATGCTTCCCAACAAGAAGATAACACATGAATGATGTAACACACTTCAATATGCACGAGAACACATCTGAGATACATCCACAACAAGTGCAACAACCTTTGAACATAGAACAACTTCCAACATTCCATCCAGATTATATAAACACACACTAGTACTAAAACTCATCTTTCAAAACACCGTACCACAAACATCTTTGCCAAAACACAAAGAACACCATTACAAGACATATTCCATATTTGCAAGACCTAAAATAAAATAGTGGAGGATTGCGGAGCAAAGACATTTCTCCCAGTCCACAGAAAAATAGCTCTATCAAACTAGTTCACATACTGGTGAACACAACTTTCACACTCCATCAAACTAGAAGCTACAAACCAGGAGATGTCACCAACAGATGCCTAAAAATAACCCTTTAGATCTACACAAGCATAGGATCAACACAGAAGAAATGCATAACACATACCGAAGCACATTCCGAACACATACAAAACTTTGACTTCACTCTTTATTAATTTTCTCAAAATCTCTTGGTAACCCATCATTTTAGCACATCTACAACATTGTAAGGATAGCTCCATGTACTCACAACATCTCAACTATACATGCACAATCTACATCATCATGTACTATGTTGACATCAATGACAACATTAATGACAACATCACCAAACTTGCTCATACTTGCAACAATCTCCCCCTTTGTCATTGATGGCAACACATGATGTGAAAAACCATCAAAGACAACACTCTCCTTTGTTTTCTAGATTAGACAACCTACACAACATTCCTGCATTCTCAATATTTTGGGCAAAGACCTTCTCTTCCTCTTCTATTGTTTTTCACATGAATCTCTCTCCCCCTTTGAAATCAATGGCAAAGATCAAAAAATTTCTACTCCCCATGTGGAGTAAATCTATCCATCAGTCCAGATAAATGAAGAATCTATGGATTCACTAGACTAATGCATCTCCATGTGCACCTAGTTTGGAGGGCCAATGACCCCCAACTTCTCCCTGAGAAAATAAAAAGTATCCTTTGGAAGAGCCTTAGTAAATATATCTACAATCTGATCCTTTGTAGTCACATACTCCAGTCTGACTCCATTTCCCAATACTTTTTCTCTTAAGAAATGATATCTGATAGATATATATTTTGTTCTTGAATGCATTGCTAGATTCTTTGAAATGTTTATAGAACTTGTATTATCATAGAAGATGGGTATAGGATCATCACATATCACTCCAATATCCTTCAGTGTTTGCTTCATCCACAAAACTTGTGTGTAACAAGATGCTACAACAATATATTTTGCTTTTGCAGTGGATAAAGAAACTAAATCCTATTTCTTACTTAACCATGAAACCAATCTTCCACCAAGAAAGAAAGCACCTCCACTGGTACTCTTCTAGTCATCCACACAACCAACCCGATCTACATTAGTATAAGCACTTAAAGTAAAATCAATATCCTTAGGATACCATAAGCCGTAATCCAGAGTGCCTTTAAAATATATAAATATCCTCTTTACAGCTATAACATGTGCCTCTTTAGGTTCTACTTGAAATCTAGCAACTAAGCATACTGCATGCATGATATCTAGTCTAGTAGCAATAAGATACAATAGTCCACCAATCATAGATCAGTATTTGCTCTAATCAACTTTAGCAGATTCATCATCTTTACTTAGCTTACATTTGGTCACCATAGGAGTACTAACTTGTTTGGAGTCATCCATTCCAAACTTCTTTAACAACTCTTTGACATATTTTGATTGTGAAATGAATATCCCCTTATTAGTTTGATTCACTTGAAGACCAAGAAATAAATTTAACTCACCAATCATAGAAATTTCAAATTCTTTTTGCATTTCCTCTACAAATCTCTTACACATTACTTCATTACCTCCAAAGATGATATCATCGACATATACTACCACTATCAACATTTTGTTTCCTTCCATCTTGAAATAAAGATTGTTGTTTGCAGGGCCCTTATTAAAATTTTGTTGCATCAAATATCTGCCCAATCTAGCATACCATGCTCTAGGAGCTTTTTTCAGTCCATACAATGCCTTTTTCAACTTATAAACCATATTCGGTTTGTCTTATAACTAAAATCCTTCAGGTTGTTCCATCTATACTTCTTCCGGTTCTCCATTAAAAAATAAAGACTTGACATCCATTTAATATCCTTGAAATCCATGTGGGTAGAAAATGCCAAAAACATTCTAATAGCTTCCATTCTTGCCACTATGGAAAATGTCTCTTCAAAGTCTATGCCTTCAACTTGTGAGTATCCCTTGCATACAAGTCTTGCTTTGTTTCTCACAACTTCGCCATTCTCATTTAACTTATTTTTGAAAACCCACTTCAAACCAATTACATTCTTATTCACAGGTCTAGGAACCGGTTCCCATGTCTGATTCTTCTCTATTTGTGGCAACTCTTCTTTCATAGCTCTAACCCAACTCTCATCTTCACATGATTCACACACAAACTTAGGTTCTATTTTAGAAAGTAAACACAAATTTACCTCAGTGACTACTTTACTTCTTGTCTTCACACCTTCGCTCTTATCTCCAATTATCTGTTCCTCTAGATGATTCTTTTGTACATACTTAGGAGTCTTAGGAACAAGTTTCAGTGCCTCTTCTTCTTCTTTAATTTGTTCTTCTTCCTCTTCCTTATTCTCTTTGGGTATTGGTGCACAAATAGGATCATTTGGTTCAACTTCACTTATCTCAACAGGTCTGTGCATATCCTCATCAACCTTCACATTAGCACTCTCAACAATCTTCCTCAATCTTTTATTGAAGCATCTATACGCTTTGTTGGTAGTTGAGTATCCAAGGAAAATCCCTTCATCACATCTAGCATCAAACTTCCCAAGATTTTCATCATCTCTTTTAATGTAACATCTACTTCCAAACACCTTGAAGTACTTCACAGTAGGAGCCTTACCAGTCCATAACTCATAAGGAGTCTTTGTGTTATTGCCTCTGATCTAAACTCTATTGAGAGTATAAACAACAGTGTGTATTGCCTCTCTCCAATACACATTATGTACATTTGCTTCTTTCATCATAGTTCTTGCGGACTCCTGCACAGTCCGGTTCTTTCTCTTAACAACTCCATTCTGTTGTGGAGTTTTAGGAGTAGAAAAATGTCTCTCAATGTCATGCTCTTCATGAAATGCATTAAACTCACTAGAAGTGAATTCTCCACCTCTATCAAATCTCAAACATTTGATTCTCAGGTTTACTTCATTTTCTACTCTTGCCTTGAACACTTTAAAGCTACCTAGAGCCTAAGTCTTCTCTCTAAGAAAAGCAACCCATATCATTTGAGAGTAATCATCAATAAGGAGCATGAAATACCTGTCACCGTTTAGGCTTCCTATCCTGGTAGGACCACATAGGTCTGTATGAATTAATTCCAGCATTCTAGCTAATTGCTCTTTTCCTTTGAAATCGCATCTTGTCTATTTCTCTAACTGACAACTTCTGCAAATAGTATTAGCAGGCTTTGTGATTTTAGGAAGATCTCAGACAACTCTTTTGAACTAATCTGAACCATATTATCAAAGTTCACATGTCCCATCCTTCAGTGCCATAACCAACTTTCATTAACTTGAGATACAAGGCACTGGCCATCAACACCCTTAAGCTGGTAGATGTTTCCATGAGTTATCCTTCCTACAGTAACCATAGCTCTGGATCCTTTTCTGATCCCATAGGAATTATCCTGAAACACAAGTTTGAAACCTTTGCTACACATCTATCCAACACTCAAAAGGTTATGCCTTAAGCCCTTTACATAATATACATCATTAGTGTTGTGTATTCCATCAAAATTAATTGTACCTTTCCCAACAATCTCTGTTCCAAAATCATCACCAAACATTACCAAACCACCATCATATTTTTCACGTTTAGTGAACTTATTTTTATCTTTGGTCATGTGATTAGAACATCCACTATCAATCATCGATAGTCTTCATCTTGTCTAGCATGAAAGGCAGTAACCAAAGTACCTTCCATCTCATTCTTCTTGTTCTCCAAACCACTTTCCCTTGCACATCTTCCAGAGTTAGCAGACACAAATTTATTCGCCAAAGCTAAGAACAAGCACTCACTATCATCAACCTCATAATCAAACTCATCATCAGAGATTCCAACTTCTTCTCTAACATAATACAACTTCTTGAATTTCTTATCCTTTCTATCTTTATGATCTTTTTTCTTCTTATGTACAACTCTATTCGGACATCTTGAAGCATAATGACCAATACTACCACAACGAAACATTTCAAGGGCAACATACCTTTATGCTTACTGGTACCTTTCTTCAACTTTCTACATTTCCTCAATAACTGAATCCTTATCACTGTAACACTTTGGTAAGGTAATTAGAATCTTCTCAATTATATCTTCATCTATCAGAGTGCCCCCCTTGATTCCTAACTTCATTTGCTACAAGATCAATCCTCTAGAAATAGCTTGCAATATCTTCCCTTTCATCCATTTTCAGATTCTCATATCTATGCTTTGTTGTTACCTTCTTTGTCAATTTCACTCTATCATTTCCTTCATAGAGATCTTCCAAAATTTTCCAAACTTCATGTGCAGTGCTTAAAGAAATAACCTTTGTTCACTCAGTCTTGGATAAAGCACTATAAATAACATACCTCACTTTTTCATTCTCCTCATATGCAAAAATCTCATCAGCAGTAGAGAGACCACTCGCCAGAGCAACATACTTTGTCTCAATAGCCTTCTAGGTCTTATAACCAAGAGAGATTATATAGCCTCTCATTTGCACTTTCCATTCATTGTAATCAGATCCATCAAACATAGGGATCACCAACTTATGGGCCATTAGATCTACCTTAAGCGGTTAAGCTCTTGAACAAGGAACCAAAGCTTTGATACCAATTGTTGAAAGGTGCAAGACAACTAGGAGGGGGGTGAATTAGTTGTCACCAAACACAAAACCAAATCTCAAATAGTTATCAATTTTTAATCTTAAATTTGTTATTAAGTATGAACAAGAAATGCAAATAATAGAAAGCAATATCAACATAGGAAACACCAAATTTACGTGGAAAACCCAATGAGGGAAAAACCATGGTGAGGATTAACTCAATAGTGAAACCAAATACAAGAGGCTCACTGCCTACAAAAAGGACTCACTGTCCAACAAGGAGGCTCACTGCCTATAGAAACGAAATATTACAAAGATCCACCACAAGAGGTTACACACATCCACAACCTTGATCAGAAGAATTGTAGACACTGTTAGCTCACTACTTTTAGGAGTCTAACACATTAAAATATTGTTGCCTTAATTCACTTTCACACAAATTTGCTCTTCAAACTCGTGGCTTACTTGATTGATTCATTCACAACATCTCGGCTTGCATCTATACCCTCTTCAACCTAAGAAACTTTCTCCAAGGTTGACTACACACGCTTCATTTCATAAATTCAAATTAGGTTAGAAACTCAACATTCCCACAGTGGAAAGGAATAAGAGTGGACCATGCCAATACTTAATTAGGACCCAAAATTTCTTGGATCAATTACACACTTCTTTAATTAAATTTTTAATCCTTTATATGAAGTGTAAACATTAGGTCAACCAAACTGAATGAAAACACACATGAACATTGAAGTACACACTTCCCAACAAGAAGATAACATGCAAATGATGTAATAAACTTCAATATGCATGAGAACACATCTCAGGCACCTTCATATACATCTACAACAAGTGCAACAACCTTCAAACATAGAACACCTTCTAACAGTCCATCCAAACTGTATAGACACACAGTAATACTAAAACTCATCTTCTGGAGCACCATACCATGAACATCTTTGCCAAAACATAGAGAACACCATTACAAGAAATATTCTAGATCTGCAAGACCTGAAACAAAACAACGGAGGATTGCAAAGCAGAGACATTTCTCCCAGTCCACATACAAACAACTCTATCAAACCCGTTCACATACCGGTGAACACAACTTTCACACTCCATCAAACTAGAAGCTACAAACTAGGAGATGTCACCAACAGATGCCCAAAAACAACCCTTCAGATCCGCACAAGCATGGGATCAACACAAAAGAAATGTGAAGCACATACTAGAGCACATTCTGAACACATACAAAAATTTTACTTCACTCTTTATTAATTTTCTCAAAATCACTTGGTAACCCATCATTTTAGCACATCTGCAACATCATAAGGATAGCTCCATGTACTCACAACATCTCAACATCTCAACTATACATGCACAATCTGCATCATTCGATAGATGACCCTACCCTTCAACGAAGAGATTGGTTAGTAAACCTTGTATCAATAGCCTATTTGAGTTTAGTGTTGTGTCCCACAAACTAGATCCTAATCATATAGTAGCTACTCCTACAAGTATGAAAATCCTAAACTAGAATACAAACAAGGGACGCGATGAACCTAACAGTGTAAACATTGGCTACTTACACTACTTTGGCCAAAGTGTTCTCATTCAAAATTCCAAATGAAGGTCATCTTATTCACATACACCTCTACAGCTTGCTTTGGATCTTGACCATCCATATACTATGCTTAGGTAATTTCCTTCCCTAGGTAATCCCTAACCTCAGAAATAACCTATTTTCCTTTCCAAAAACTCTATGATATCTTATGGATATTCCCATCCTTGGTATAATATAAGAACTTTCCTAGTCCACGAGTTAACTTAACATAGACAACCATTCACTACAAAAGACAATCTAGTTCCAAGTATAACTTTATAATCTAGAGAGTAGCTATATAAGCTTCTTCTATTCATAGATTAATTATTCATAAATGATCGACTCTAATTAGTATTATATTATGTGTTTTTCATGATAAATTGCTGCCTTCTTGCATAGTGTTTTATGTATGTTTGATTTTAGATTTGAAAGGGAGAGGATTCCCTTTTCATCAAATGGTGTAAAGTCCAAAGTGATGTTGTTTCCATTAGTATTGAAGGATTATGTAATTTTTTTTTGATTTCATGTAAAATATGCTAGCTTGAAAAATTAATTCCACTACATAGTTTGCTATTGAAATATGAAATATCTATTTTTGTTTGCAATAGGGGTATCCTCGCGACCCAACCCAGTGCCCAGAGAGGCAAGTTGAGGCGAGCCTAGTCCCCTACGAGTGGACGCTACAACTTGCAAGTAGGCCCACCTATTAACTTGAGAGCGAAGTCGAATTCAAAATCTATGGGGAGCAAACCCATGACCCAAGCCAACTCTGCTACTTGTGCAAGCAAAAGGTTAGTGACAAAATCTAGTCCTATACCCTAGTTCAATGGAGCAGGCATTGACGCACTTGTTATTGAACCCTGCCTTTCCCACTACGAAGTGGAGTCAAACTTGTGACCTTAAGAGAGCAAACCCCAAGCCCCAAGCCAACTCTGCTACAAATGGTGGCTATTGAAATATGAAATATTAGTTATAATATAAGATAAATATTATTATTAGAAGTATTGTACAAATTTACACCTTTCATATTTGAAAATTTATACTTTTATAAAATATAATCTTGATATTACCTTGAATAAAAAAATCTAAAATATTTTAATAAAATAAAATATTTTAAAAATAATTTTTGATTGAAAATAATTTAAATAAAAAATTAAATAAATAATATATTAACATTTTATTATATAATCTAACTTAAATAAAAAGTTGAATATAAATTTATTTAAATTTTTTTATTAACTATTCAAATAAAATTATTTAAAAAATATAAGTTAATAATCCTTTAAATATCCACAATCAATTTATGCATACCATTGATCTATATATTTCAATGTAGGTATTGTCATCGTCAATAATGATTCATTTATATAAAAGCCAAAGCTACAGTACCGAACACATAAATAATAATAATATCTCGAATGAGACATAGAACAATAGGCCCATTGCATAAAACCGTTCCGAGGAACCCCCGTAACCCCGAAAATGTCACCTCCAAGTTAGCAATGAAATAAAACGAAAGCTCAACCGTGGGGCCCATGTAATCAAGCGGGGAAAGGGCAAGCACAACAAGCTGCCCGTTGCCCGCGACAGTACCTGAGGGGCCCGTGACATCACCTGCACATCCCTTCAATCCCAGTCACGGGCAGGCAGCGTGTCGTAGCCAGTACCTCTACCCATCTCAATCCACTGCCGCAAACGTGTCACAGTCTTATAAGTAATACACTACTACTTACCGGATACACCCAGTAATGTCCCTTACCAGAAAAGAGGAAAAATAAATGTTTAACTGACAGGTTATATATCTCTCTTCACGTCTACTTTAGCCCCACCCTTACGTAATTTATGCGCACTTTTACAGATCGAACGGTCAACACAGTCACTCCTCAAGTGTCACCGTCGATTGTGGCCGCTTTAGTCTGAACTTTTATTCATGGGGTTAATAGCGAGAAAATAATGACATTTTCTGGTTCACAATGTGTCCATGAATTACCAGAATCTCGGTGCGAGCTACAGATCGCGAAATCTTTAAACAGTTAGGGGCAGATCGGCAGTTGATGATACGGATCCAGTCTGGAATTCGGATTCAGTGCAAAATTTGGGTGCTGTAGCATTATTTCCGAGCTCAAATTGGTCGCCATATGCACAATTTTCAGTAAATCAGACAGGGCTCGATGTACATTGTCGTGGATCAGAATTGAAACCGTGGAATGGAGTTCATTAGGGAATGTGGACATAAATTATTGCGGAAGAAATAAAATTAGGCATTGTAGTGGAGGATTTGTTTCGGTGTTTCTAAAGATTGCTGATTAAACAATGTCTGAGGACGAGAAGTTGCTCAAGGAGGCAAAGAAGTGGCCCTGGGAGGACCGCCTGTTTCACAAGAACTGGAAAGTTCGAAATGATGGAAATATTGATTTGGCCGCAGCCTGTGATGCCATCACGGATCCGAAGGATCCCCGTCTTAGAGAATTCGGTGAGTTTTTCGCTAAATCTAGCTCTCATTTTTGCTAAATCAAGTTTACGTAGCTGCGCGGTAGTTGAATCTTTTGTTCGCCTTGAGGCCAAATTTAGTGCCAGTGGAAGATGCAATTTACCATAAAATTATGTAAAACCGGGGACCTCTTCTTATTATTTGCTTAACAAAATAATATTTTTATGCTTTACCTGCTCGTCGGAATCCAAATCTGACAAGAGCTCTATTAGAAAATTTGAATTACTATATTTCACTGTAGCGGCGCCGCAATTGAATCTTCTGCTCTTTCAAAGCTGTGTACAGGAACACTGTAAGATGCAATGCCGCATCGAATTTTATAAAACTGAAGACCTATTCTTATTTCTTGTCAAATTAAACAGTATTGTCTGCTTTACCTGCTGATCTAGATGAATCTATCGATTGATTTCTTAAGACAGTTTTCGAACTAATGTATCTCACTGATACATTTATCGGAAATATGGCAAGATTCAAGTGTCATGGAAGTAGCCGAGAGGTTATATTTAAAAGATTGTAAAATCCGAGCTAATTCAATTTAATGTATGTGGAAATACTTAAATGCATTTTATTCAGTAAGAGCCTTATAAAATTAGCAGTACTTGGCAAACCTACCCGTTGATTGTGCCAAATAAGATTTCTGTAGTTGCTTGGCAGTAAAATCTTCTCTTAGCTTTAAAGATGTGTTTATTGCTATTGGAAAATGCAGCTTGTCATAAAATTATGTAAAACAGAGGGCATCTTGTTAAATTAAAGTAGAACTCATCTGCCTCATCTTCTGATTATGTGGACGGACTTGAACTGATACATTTCACTGAAACATGCTTGCTTTTAAGTTTCTCGAAGTAATGAATGGCCTAGCCTTGTAAATCTACAAATTTGGGGAGTAGTTAGTGTAACCACATCAATCTAAAATGATGTTGCTAAATCTAGGCCTGTTTTATGTTAATTTGTATCTCCGAAGTTGTGTGGCAATTGAAAATTTGGACATACTGGTCTTTTGAAGCTCTGCGCAGGTATATTAGAATATGTAATATTGATTCAAATTATACAAACCATAGGGCCTCTTCTGTGTTTACTCCTCAGAGTCGCAGTCCTCTGTTCTATTTGCTCCTCTGAATACAAATCGATGTAGCAATAATATTTTAATTTATTTAATTGCTGAATTCCTCTAGTATGGGTTCCTTAGGTTTACAAGCCATGACAAAGGATTTGCACCTGGCCCCATGGGTTTGGGTATCCTACACCTAGAATTGGTTATGGTAGTTTATCCAAGTCAACATTCAACATATGTACATAGGAGGATTTTAACATGTCTTTTTGGAATTCGAACACTGGTCGTTTCTTTTAAATCTTTGATAATCTAACACTTGAGTTTATCCAATTTGACAATATGCAGTAATTTTGTTTAGAAAAATTTAAATTAATGCATCTCACCAATACACTTAACAAAACTGTCCTCTTTTTAGTGTTGCTGAAGAGATAATAACCCAGATTCAGGAGGAGTGGTGTAGTAATTGTGCATATAAACCCAGGGTCTCTACTCTGTTTGCTCCTTTGAATTGCAGGCTTCTGCTCTATTTGCTCCTCTAAATTGCAGACCTGTTCTCTATTTGCTTTCTGAATACAAATCTGTGGAGCAACATTATTTTTTAATATTTGATTGGTAAATTTCCCTCACAGGGTTGTCCTTCAGCTTATAAACTATGACCGAGGACTTGCATCTGGCCTCATTGGTTGGGGTATGCCACACCCAGAATTGGTTATGGCAGTTTGTCTGATTCAACATTCAACATATGTTACTCTGGTAGCACGTTTAAATTGCTTGGTCTTTGACATATCAGATGGTTGTAGTTAAATCTAGGCCAACTTTATACTAGACTAAACTTTTAAATCTGTGCGGCAATTGAATCTTCCCTTTCTTTTAAAGCTGTATCTGGTACTTGTGAAAAATGCTGTGTGCCGTAAAATTATATAAAACTGGGGGAACTGAGGGGCTCTTCTGATTGCTCATTAAAAAAAAAAGAATTTATCTTTTTGCCTGCTCAGACCTGCTCTTTGGAAGTCAAATCTGCTAAACAACTTTAGTAGAAAAATTGACTTAATACATTTTACTAGAACAGTTTACTATAGCAGTAGACTAATGTCAAGACATAATTATATTGCTGGACCACTGAAATATTTGTGATGAGCACTTTGAATGTTACCCTAATGAGATGGATTTATGTTTAACAGGCTTTAGTATACATGATCATTTGGATTGCTCTGGAATACTGATAATTTTGAAAATTGATATAGGAGTTGTATTCTGCGTATAGATGGAAGCTAATTCAATTGATGCCTCAGGTTCATTTTTCAAAAAGACAGTAGCAGACTCAAATGCACCAGTGCAAGAGAAGGCGCTTGATGCTCTGATTGCATACTTGAGAGCAGTTGATGCAGATGCTGGGAGGTATCCATTTTTCTTGTTAATGCAATCAGATGTAATGAATTGTTAATGAGGTATCCATGATTGAATGAGGTGTTATATATGGTGTACTATATATGTATGTATTATTGGTGTACTATATATGTATATTTTTTTCGCTTTACATTTGTTTGTCTGAAACAATGATAGCATGAAATTTCCATTCATCTTACATGGCTTTATCAATTGTATTCCTTCTAGTTTGTATCTTTACAAGGTGTGGTTGCAAAACTATTCAATGCTTTCTTCCTATTCATATAGTAACATCTAAATATATTCTTATTTAGTTTAGTAAATTATCTGGACACTTACAATTTACTGTATCTTTTTTTGATATTTAATGAAAGTTGAAACCATATCATTTGATGTGACAGCTTATTTACTTTCCTATGCAAGTAATTCTCTGACATGTTATTTGGTATAATTATGATTAAAAAATATGACAAATCAGTATATTATGTTTCAGGTATTCCAAAGAAATATGCGATGCCATTGTTGCAAAGTGTCTTACAGGTCGTCCAAAGACAATAGAAAAGGCACAAAATGTGTTTTTGCTTTGGGTGGAGCTAGAAGCTTCAGAAGTATTCTTGGTAAGTTGGGATGTGCACATTTGCTTTGTCAAAGCTGTCAATTCATTTCTGAGGGTACAATTTTTTTTGAAATGGATTTTGTGACAGCCAATGTGGAGTATTTATGTCAAAATAATTTTTGGAATTGAAGGATAATATTTCAGTGTATATGAGCCTTTTTAGGACACTAGTCCATTACAGTATATTTTCTCTATTGCTACTTACTGCTTAGCTGTATTTAAAATTTAAATACTGCATATGATTGGTCTCAATGCCTCCGCTCTTTTATAATCTTCCCTTAGAGACAGATAACTGGACAGTAGTCTGTGGCTAGCAGTTTGAATATTATATTAGCATAGATGTCAATAGTTCCACCGTTGAATTGTTCAGTCATAAACTTGTGAAACATCTTAACAGTTTGGAATGCTTCAGTTCTAAATATATGGTATTTGGATTTCAAGCCTGGGGTTAGGTGTATGGACAACAGTAGCATTACTCAAAATGAGGAATGATTCTTGAAATTGAATATAAATGTAATTAAACAACTGGGGAAACTAAAAAAAGCTGAAATATTCATAAAAACAAGGAAAATTCTGTTTTTGTTGTTTCATGGGAATAAATTGCATAGAGACAAAGTGAAACAAAATAGAAGTCTAAGACATGAAAGATGAAACTATTTCATTAAAATTGCCTATTAAATTGTATATTCTGTCTTGAGGTTTGAACCTAGAATATTAATTACAACTTGGTAACTTATGAATAATAATATAATATTACAAAGTAACAAAATAGAGCCTACATGGCTATGGTCCCCTTGGAGGCTACAAAATGTGAATTTGAAGCTTCAATATCTCAGCTTACTAGTACTCAATTACAGTCATGGTCATCACATACCACCTTCAACATGGCCACATCCTCATCATCAAGTAATGGCTCCTCATTGTTTCTGATCCATTTTGAGTTTGGATTGATCACATCAAGTTCAATAGGTTGATCATCTTTGACGCAGCCTTATATTGCCAAGGCTTAAGTTCATGATGTAACAATAATTAGAATCTAATAGTTTAACTTAATAATTTCTAATGTTGAGTTTTATTGAGCCATAGGTGGAGGTTGTGGTGAACAATCCCCAAATCTTTCATTTTTGGGTCAAATAGTTAGTTTTATTGGAGTATGTGTTCAAACACACTCGAAGTATGCTCACAAGTGAAAGTATTGTAGGGCTGTTTCAAAATTTGCATCACCATGCATTGTAGGGATTAACTTTCCTTGCCAAAAAAATTCCACCATTGCTTTGACTAAAACCAAAATTTACCAATATTCCATTTATAATGTATTTCAAACTTTGAAAAAAAGAAATGAAAGTCGATTGTAAATACCTTTCCTTGAGTAGTCAACGCATACATTCAAGAAGAATTTCTTTACTTATTGGTGCATGGACAATTTTGCTATAGTTCCACACTGCTTCATTGCATCGATGAGAAATCTCCCAATGAACTTAAGAGTTCTTGTGTCACCTTTGCATTCTCTTTGAAGGATTCACTATAAATCAATGTTAGAATTAGATGGTATCCAACAATAGAGAGGTTGCAATGCATTTGCCAATTCCATCTCTCATCAATAGCCTTTCATATCATGTATTTCTCCTCATTGTGCATCTTGGACTTGATTGCCCCCTTTGCTCTATTTGTGACCTTGTAGAAATAGTCCATGGATGAATTTCACCATCCACTATCCTCAATACTTTGACCAAAGGTTTTAAAATCTGCACAATTTGTTGTGCATCTGATAAAAAAGTCTCATAAAAAATTGTGGTGATGGAGCTGCTATCCAAGTGACTAACAAAAAAATACTATAGTTAGTGTTCAATGCCTATTATTATGTTTCGCTAATATGGTTTAGGACTATGTATTAATTGTTTGTTAGCTTCGGGTAGTTAAAGTGTCGGTTGGTCAATGGTTGTGTTCCACTTGGCAACCGCTGAGTCCTTTAAATAGATTTTGTATCATCAAGGAAAAGTAGTATGATCTAGTCAGATTGACTCTAATCTTTGGCTGACCATCTTTGGTCTACTTTTGTAATAACTTCATGTGTGAATAAAGATATACTTTTACTCATCCATTTTGTATGCATTATAAATATTGTTCACTATTTCAAGTGTTCATTTTATCAAATAGGATAGTAAACATAGACTTAATCCACCTAGATGAAACAAACATTCGGTTTAGGCTAAATTGCCAAATTGGAATTGAGTATTGGTATAGGTATGTGGTTATAGTAGGATGACACATCAATTTTTTTTGTGGCTGGGTATGTCCTAGACATTCTTGTACAAAACGCATAAAAATCATAATTATATACAAATTTTCAGCCTAAAAACAAGTCATGATAGATATGCATTGTTCAAAATTAAAATAATATAAATAGTAATCAGCATCATATGGGTCATCATCAAGACCAACATCATCATCAGCATTGAAATCAGACGATGTAGGTAGATGAGAAGAACTGCATGCAGTCCACTGCTACTTGCAATGGAAGTATGGGTCATCATCAAGACTGACATCATCACCATCATTGCAATTAGATGATGCAAGTAGATGAGAAAGAACACCATGCAGCTCCATTGCCACTTGCAATAGAAGTATGTTGGCTATCTAACTTCTCAAAAAGTGAAGATTGTGTGGCAGCAATATCATCCAAGTCAACTCTCTTTGGGTCGATATTCCACAACTTCCTTGCCCCTTCCATGTACTCATTTTGCTTTTGAGTAAGAAGGTGCAAGTTGAAATACATGTAAACTAGCACCTTTTCTTGATGCCAATTGGTTGTGTTTCACTAAGTGGATGGACCATGCACTCGTTTTCCTCTCAGATGAAGAGGAACTAGCAACCTATTGAGGCAACACAACAGAGTTAAAGTTTTTTAAATTATAAATCAAACTACAAAATGAAAAAAATAAAAATTAAATATTGTGAAAAAAATTAAGAAACTTGCTTATTTTTTGATTGCAAGAGCCTAGGGATGTGGCAATTTATGGTCATTGAGGTACTACCAAGAGCGAGCAACCTTCCTATGCTTGTCATGAGACTAGTGCAGGCTACAAAATAAACAAACTTACTTGTAACTACATCCTCCACATTAGGATTGGGGAAGAGTTTAGTAAGCTCTTTCCTATACCCTCTGCTGACCTTTGCATCATTGTATGGTGGTACCTTTATTGGCATAGCAAGGATCTCAAAAATGCAAAATTTGGTGGTCAATGCAAAGGCGTGTAGATATAGTGGGATGGTATTTTTTTCCACCACTCAACACAAATTGATTGTAGCTCTTTGAAGAAAGTTTCTTCACAATCATGTTCTTTTTCATTTATGATGGACTTCATCTCCTCAATTATTAGGTTGATGCCATATACCTCTCCCAAACATGGCTTATCCATGCCAATAAAGTGGATCACACTCATGATGGGCTTAGTGAAACTAAAAAGATATCTTGATCCCACCAAGTGTCATCTAGGGTTATCTACCCTACATTTGTTGCCTTCTCACTATTGGATTGCCTCCATAGTGACCAAACTTAGCTAATGACTATGCTAGAAAGTGCTTCTTGCACCTTGGCGGGTTATCTCAAGATGATTGTGTTGGATGCAAATTGGGTCTCAACAAACTATTCAAAAATGAAAAAAAAATAAAAATAAGAAAGCATACTTAATTTTTTTTTACTAAGCTGAAACATAAAGTTCAAAAATTGTATTATTTCAATTACCTTCAGCAGCTCCAGTTGTAAGATTGATATAAAAATGGCCTGCAACATGTGGTGGTTTGTGGTGAAGATTTGGATCTCTTCGGCATAGCATAAAACTTGTTTGATCTAATCTATTTTTCTATCAAACTTTTGTAGTGCGAGGTTGAGTGGACAACACAAGGTGTCCAAAATATATGTGAAAACCTAATGCAGTCATGAACAAGGGGTCTTACCAGACTACCCAATCATGCAGCCAAAACAACACACCTGCACAACGGAAGAAAAATTGATGCAAATAAAGTAATTTTATTAGGTTTCAAAATTTATTACAAACAAAATTTCTTCAACACATTTTGCTAGGCTTCTTATAGTCGTTATATTATAGTTGTCTCTCCATTGTCTTCCTCCCAAACTCACTTTTCTTCAGCAAATTTTCTTTATTCGCTTCTCTTTTCTTCCACCTTTTCGTCTTCTCTCTGCCTCCTCTCCCTTCTCTCTTTGGGATTTGCCTCTCTCCTCTTTCTTTGGGATGTCACCTTCCTCCCCCTTCCCTCTTTGGGGTTTCGCCTCCCTTTACAATCAATTACATACATATTTATAGTCTTTCTTGTAACTGATTCTGTTAGGGAAACTAAATGAATTAAAATTTCCTTAATATTTGGAGAACTTGGAGCACTTTCAAAACCTCACTTTTTGTCGGAGGTTTGAGAAATTCTCAAAACCTTTTCGGCTTTTTGCAGTTGTTTTGAAACCAGGTTAGAAAGCCAACCATTTATCCTTAAGAAATTCAAAATTGCCTCCAACATCTTTGTCACACCATCCTTGAAAACGTTCCATAATTTTACGAAGGTTGTGAGTTACCTATCTCATTCCGATAAGGTTTTGACAATCTAGTCGAGTGTCGATGAGACCGTGACAACCTCGTCAGAAGCCGACAATATTTCCGGAACCAATTCTTAATGTCAAACTCCTTTGCAAAATTTTCTATCTTTTCAACAAGAAAGCAAATTCAAAATATTTTGTAGCTCTGATGATGGTTTTAACTTTTAACATTTCAAGACTTTTGAAGTTCGCCAAACAATCTTCCTTTCAATTCAACAATGGTATTGAGTAGCACAATGGGTTTTGGTGAGGTTGTGACAACCTTGTCAGGAGCCGATGAAGGATGCAAAACTGTGACAAATCTTCGACATAGCTCCTTGGTGTTTTCTTATACTTACATAATGAATTAGTAAATTTCATTGGCAACTAAGACAAATTTAGGAACCAAAGTCTAACTTCAGCAAGCACTCTTTTGTCATAAGCAAGAGTATGTGAAAGGACTGTTGGGTTTCAACAGGGTTAAGGAAACCATGTTTGGAGCCGATGAAAATTTTGAAACCTTGTCAAATCTACGAAACCTCTTCGAATATGCTTTTCCTTTACACACAAAAGAGTTAGAAAATATTCCATCTAGGGTTTTGAAAAGTACATCGGGTGCTGACAAGGTTGTGACAACCTTGTTGGATGTTGATGGTGGTTTTGAAACCATGGTAAAACTCCGACACCACCTTTCAAGAAACTTTCTTTCCAAAAAACAAGAGTTAAACAAGTTTGTTGGCAATAGAAACAAGTTCTAGAACCCAAGATAAATCTCGATGCTAGCAATTTTCTTTCAAAGTAAGGAGGTTGTGAAGTGGTTGTTGGGAGCTGACAAGGTTATGAGAACCTTATCGAGAGTTGACAATTCTGAAACCTCCTAGTTTTGCTGATGGCTTTTCTGTTAGAGCAACTTGACCATTTTGAAATTGAAAATTCTCTAGAAGCAATTGGTAAAATCAACAAGAGTATAATGGAATTGAACTAAAACTAAAAACAAAACTTGAAATATTTTTGGTTGATATAGGATTGCTCATGGACCTGGATGCTCCTACATCAAAACCATGCCTCAACTAACATATCAGTAGATTTGCAATTCATTGCATTGTCTACTATAGTGTCAGGGACAACACCATGAGATGGAGAAGTAGGGGGCCTATGTGACCCCCCTTCCTCTCCTCAAAGGATGCCTTGATCTAAGGGCAACTCTTGCATCTGCTTCCTCCTACTTTCTAATATATTTTACTATTTTATGAGTTGGCACAAGTACACCATTTTTCCTTAGATAGGCTTTGATTACCATGCCAAGAATGGCACACTAATTGGCTTTCACTTGACTATACGAACTTGTATACTTTTGACCACACTTGTTGCATGTCCAAATATATGTCCCACCACTTGGAATTTATTATATCATTTCTACATGCCTCCACAAAGGTGAACTTGGGTGGATTTTGAATGGGGGTTGGCCAATGGAGCTAGAACTGGCTGCCATTGTCATCCCTATAGCAATAAGTTTGGAAAATAAACATTGAACACCACATTCTAAAATCCAAACAAATAAAACGGTTTATAGACTAATAATTTGTGTCTACTAAATTAAATATTTGTTTAAATGCAAAATAAATAGTTTCTAATTTATGTTGTTATTGTTGTTCAATGTTCAGAAAGGAAATAATTTAAACTTGTTTGGAAAAGAATCAATTTTTATATAAAGGTAACTGGTTTAATTTACAAATTTAAGATCATAAATTGGGGTTTAAAAATAAAGGAAAACAACATGATTCTTAATTTGTATATTGTATTTAATATTTATCATACTAAAAATTTAGTTTAGTATTTTAATGAAATACTTCCAAAATATCTTTTAATGAAATAATTCACTAATTTAAAAATAGTTTAATAAACTTATAAAGGGATATGGGAATTTGAAAACAGCTTGATTTTCGTTTATTTGAAGTTAAGCTAAGGCATTTTTCAACTACCTAATCTGGCTTTTTTGTTTGGGTTTTGGTCAAGTACAGTCAAATCAAGCAGAATAAATACTTACTTTGTAATTGTTTGTTGAGGCTGGTTCAAGTGGCAAGAGGGTGGAAACTTATTGCCACGTTGATTGAGTAGTAGAGGGTGGCTTTTTGTGTGATGTTTGAGCAGAACAGACACTAGTTGTTTGTTGTTCTTGTGACTAGTTTGACATTTGTGGCTCCGTTGTTGTTCTTATGGCTTGTCAAATACATGAAATGAGTGAAATGATGGTTGTTTAGGGTTTTTGCCTTTCGGTGTTCAATAAGTCAAAAAATGTGTCAAAATCATTGGCGAACTTTGAAATTGTGATTGAAGTGTCTTCGAAATGCCACATCTGACTTGGAATTGCTTGGGTTTGTACCTTGACAATTCCACAGTTTTGATACAAAAATTCTGAATCTTGTTTGGTCCCATAGACAAGTGGATTCCAAATCCAAGTCTGGGACAAATTGTACTAATTTGGTAACTTAGGTTTCAGGTTCATTTTATGTGTGCACAAGTTCTACATTGTAAAACTTTTGGTCACTTTTGGGCTGTTGGAAAAAAGCCACACCTGAACTCAAGATGGACCGGCCACAAAGTGAGCCGGTAGCTTAGTGGTAGAGCACTCCAGTGGCAATGAGAGGTCCTAGGTTCAAATCCTAGCTGGTCCATGAATGCAAAATTCAACATGGTATCAAAGCTAGACCAGGCTAGGAGCCCCAAGCGCAACAAATGTGGCTTATGGGGGGGTGTTGGAAAAAAGCCACACCTGAACTGAAGATGGACCGGCCACAAGGTGGGCCGGTAGCTCAGTGGTAGAGCACTCCAGCAGCAATGAGAGGTCCTAGGTTCAAATCCTAGCTGGTCCATGAATGCAAAATTCAATATGGGCAAACATGTTCCTTTCCATCATTGAAAGTATGCATCATTTTGGGTACCTTGGTGTGATTGTAGATGAAATTTGTGATGGTTTGCCCCCTCTCTACTACAAATTTAACCCATAGAATTTTCTATTGTCTTCCAAAGTTAAATTGAGACAATGTGATGCACATACATTTACCATTTAAAAAAACAAAATTTTGTCACAATTTTCATGATTAGGGCCGACCTGAGTTTTTCCTTAAATTATGGCCCACTTGTCATGTATTTACATCATTTTATTGTGACATTATTTCACTCATTCATTCAATGAGTGATAGCAATAGCTGGAGCATAATAAGGGGTAGAATGCAGTGGCAGAGTAGCAGCGAAAACAAGGGAAAAAGGTGAAAAATAGTCATATAAGGTGGAAAAGATGAACTTGGGTGCACTTTTACAATGGTTTAGCCATATGTAATAACAACCCTCAAATTTTTTTTTTAATTTTTTTTTTGAAAATATGTTAGCTTCAAAATAAATGAAAGCATAGCAACTTCCGTTCCACTTTCTGATTACCTAGATTTCGGATTGGGCAAGGTAAGAGCATACGGTGTCAGGATTACAATTTATTGATTTACAACTTGCTGGAAAGAAGCATCAGGCGGCAAGCCAGCCAAACCACTTATTTAGTGGGATGCATAAACAATACAAGAAAGAAATCATCTGCTTATTCAGCAGGAATTACAAGGCACTTCTACTTTTTAGTGGGAAAACTTATACAATGTTTGAGGACATTTAATCATGTGTCTTCCACTTTTTAGTGGTGAGCTATTACAACATTACCACTTGTTCAGTGGGGTAAGTACATCTGCAATAACAAATTTAAACTAATTGGTGGTACTACCATCCAGTGCTTACAAAATAAAGTGTATAGAAATTGAAGCTTTCGATAATATAACCATCCAAAGCATTACAAGGTTAGCACATATGCATTATGAACACCAAAATAAGAGGATTAACTGCTGATATAAAGTGCTGATGTAATGAACTGCTGAAAAACTCCAGAATAGCACCAAATAACATGTACCCAATAAGGCAATAACCCAACTATGAAATAGCAGCATGATACCTTGAATGGATGAACTAGAAGGCTGGTACAGGTCTGAAAATCCCCTTTTTGCTGCTGTACTTTGGACAAATCAGAACTGTAACATTGTTGTTGATGCTTTGGAAACTCAAAAAATGAGCATACAAACACACCCACAAGCAAAATACTGGAAAAATCCCTTCAAACTCCAATCAACACACCTCAAAACACTGAATAGATCTTCATCTCAACAACATTCAAAACTGAAACTTGATTTGAAACACAATGGTGATTTTTAGAATGAAATCACTCTAATCTAGCTTGGGATTATCTCTCAAATCCAAAACTAAAAATTGAATGAGGGTTTTTGTCCTCAAAAGATTATGGAAGAACTCACAGGTTCAATCCGACAACATAATGTTGATGTTATAGCAGCTTCGGGCTCATCCTTCCAGCCACGAGTCAAGGCATAAATTCATATAGCCTAATGGCTATTCATTTATTGAGATAATTAAGTGAAGAGGCGCTTCACTTAGGCAACAATGTATTCTTCATCTTGGCCGACCTTCCTTGTATTTGCATTTATTAATTGTAATTATATTTTCTTATAATGGCTGATCTAGCTCTTGAAGAGGTGTGACCTCTCTATCAATATGTATATATAGGTCATTTCACTCCATTTGATCATCAAGCAAGTTCGATTCTTTCTCTCCAGTTAAGTGCGAATTCTTCAAGAGAATAATGTGAATTCTTCGAGGGCAGATTTGAAGATCAAGGAAGTGCAGATTATCGTTTGTGATTGCATCTTGAGTTGGTGCAGAATATAGGCCTTGAGTGTGGCCTCATTGTAAAGAGACTTGTTAGATTGTTGCCATTATTTCAATATATGAGATATATTTTGTTGCTGGGTTTTTCCCCTCGAGTTGGAGGGTTTTCCCAGGGTATTTTCTGTGTTCATGTGTCTGATTTTGAATTAAATTCTGCTTACATAATCTGATTATAAAAACTAACACATAACAGTATGAGAAAACTTCAGCATATCCAAATGAGCCCCCAACACCTCCTTTTATAGCTTTTTTGAAAAGCGTTTTTTGCTTTTTTGTTGTTTTTTGAATTTTTTTTTTTCCTTTTTCGATGCTTTTTTGAAAACACTTTTTTTTGCTTTTTTTTGAAAAGCGGTTTTTGTTTTAAATTAAATAATTCATTATGTGCAAACATTTAATCACCTTTCCAATGAGCTATTGCACTAAGTTGTTCTTTAATTATTTTTCAACATTAGACAACATTATTAAAGATTATTTAAATAACTTAATAACTTACCCAAGTTGTAGAAAGTATTGCAACGCCATTGGAATCCAATTCTGACCACACCTTGATGAAACTGAAGCAATAGGAAGATGATTGAAATCAACTTGGCAACTTTTTAAAAATAGCTTGCTCTTCCAAGAAGATTGGAGAGCACTCAAAAGCTCGAAAACTGATTTTGAAAGCATCAAAGGGCTCCAACTAACCAACTAAACTCAAACCCAAGAACAATTGCTCTACAAGATTGATCAAATGCTTCTCCAAGAATGTTGGAGTTCTCCCTAACTAACACGTTAGTCTTCGGAAGACTTAGAAATTGGCTAAATGTGCACAAATTGGCTAAGCGCCAAAACCAAACATTACACCATATCAAAACTCTGCTTGGTTTCAAAAGGTGCCTTAGGTGAAGAATATTTCTTCCTAACATAATGTTGACTTATATGGACGAGAATTTTGCTTCATATGACCAAGGCATACTTTTTGCATGGAAAAGCCATTGAACTTTTTTTACCTAGCAAAAAAGTGGCACAAGTGGGTAACTTATCTACTTAGCAATGCAACAAGGTGGTGAGAGTAACATAAAGTTTCACTTGGAATTTTAGAGTGGCTTGAGTGGAAGAAAACTTTGCTTGGCAAGAGTCACATAAAGTTCTGCCTCATGACAAAAGTAGACTAGGTGCACATTTACCATGGCTCAACCATGTAATAACTTGGCCCAAGTCTTAAGAGCATGGCTAAAGTGTAAGTGTTGCATGTCCAAGATGGTTGAACCATGATAAACTTTCACTGTTGCACTTTAAATAGGGTTGAGCCATCTTAAAGTTCTGCCCATTTGTCCAAATTGGCGAAAACATCAAACAACTTTGCTTATGGAGAAAGGTGGTGCAACAATTTGCCCAGTTGGTTGTGAGTGCGAAAATTAGTTTTAAAGCATGGAGACTTCAAGTTGTTGAGGGAAGTCAAATCACCATTGAGATTTCAGCATCTTTTTGAGTCTATTTTGATCACGTTCTATTTTTGGTTGTGAGTGCGAAAATTAATTTTAAAGCATGGAGACTTCAAGTTGTTGAGGGAAGTCAAATCACCATTGAGATTTCAGCATCTTTTTGAGTCTATTTTGATCACGTTCTATTTTTGGCAAAGAAATGCATATTTCTAGGTGGTTTCATTTGTCTTATTTGTTTAGGATTAAACTTGCTTTAAAGTTTCTTTCTATCTAGCTTTTTAGTAGCGTTTAAGCATTTCACTTAGCTCACTTTTTGAGATTAAATAAAGATTATTTTAAAGTTCCAAAGACTAGGTGTTTGTAACCTATAGATAAGTGCTTTGAATACATAAACTCTAGAGTGAATAGTGGAAGCTACGCTCATGCTGCAAAAATTGTTGTTCAAGTTGTTTTACCCGTGTTTGTAACTTTTTATTTCCATGGATTAAATTGAAATTGAGTAGCTTTCTTAAGTTTTGTGTTGTGGTCTTTTACTCATTAAGTGGTAGCATTGTATATGACTTTTGGGGAACTGTGTGTTTGTTCTTTGTTCAAGTTGTTATTCCTTCAAATCTTGTTTGCACTTAATAGCTGGTCTTTGTTTTAGCCGCCTAGAAAGTGCTATTATTGTTTGTTTAGACTAGTTGTTTCATCCTTCAATATTTGAAAATCTTGTTTGCAAGGCATGAATTTTAATAGTATAATGCGTGTATCCAAGGCAAAAAGCATAGGCACTTAATCATTTTAATTTATACAAAACCCTTGTCAGAGAATATTGTGAAGTGTGCATATTTGTATATAGTTTTTAGTCTAGGGTTAGTTTCATTTAGTTTTAGGTTTAGTTTAGCTTTCAAGGAGCTTCCCATTTGAATTTGAAGAGAGGTGTTACCTCATACCTTGTTCTGTTTTGTGTTGTCTTGCAAAAGACAAATCAAAACGCTATCAAGCCACACAATTAATAGCATTGTCTATGATAAATTAGACTACATATTGTGGAACTACCTCAACAACCACCTCATCAAACAAAATGAAGAGTGTTTGTGCTAATTTGACTTTGTTAGATGCATCCATGAATCTAAGGAAAATTGTTCCACTCTTTGATTCCGCAAGGAAATTAATCAATTTTCAATTCATCGTATTTGCTCACCCACTTGACATAATTGTGCACCATGTGTTTGCCCACTCTTTGTGATACTCGACAAGGACATCACTCATATCTTGCATTGCATCTCGTAGCATATCATTCTTGAAACTGTCATTTGAGGGGCCTTTGAAGCCATGATTCAAAATTGCATTTGCATCGACCATCCCTTGCCAATATGGAGGCCTCAAAACATTGAAAGAGATGTTAGGAAAAAACCAAAAATGGCAATGATAATTTTGACCTGCTTATGAACACTCCTTTTCCACTCCATGCTCAACCACTACGAGGCACAAAGAAGGCATTTATATGTCCCCATTTGTGTTAAGGTTTTTCTGATGTGTAAGGTGTAGAGGATTATGCACAAGGCTCTTATGTAGGTTCATCCTTGTCCAAAGATTCATCTCTTGCTTTGATAGATTTCGATCCAAGGATTGTCCTTATCTCTTAGTTTTGCTTTTGACATAGGCCTCAAGAGACAACAAACCTTAATAATAGGTGACATGAATGAGACAGTTTTTGCAAATTCCTAACTTCAAGCATTGACACCTTTGACAAATGTCATTTGAAGTGGTGAATGCCCCATTGTATTCAACTTTAATTTGTTGGAATTAGGTATGGGTTTGCGATAGGCCATGCAAAATCCATTTTACCTGGTATGATCTGCTGAAGTTAGTAAAAAATGCATAGAAACAGCCATTAACATTATTTTAAAAACTTAAAAAATGTCCAGACACTAACCTAAACCAAAAAATTAGTTTGGGGAGGTGATTAGAGTTAGTAAAAATTAAAAAATCCTAACCCTAACTCTAAACCTAAATTATTGTTTAGGGTTGGGTTAGGATTAATAAAAATTAAAAAAAGGCACTAACCTTAACCATAAACCAAAAAAATATTTTAAGATTGGTGTTAAGATTAGTCAAAAATACAAAAAGGACTAACCTTAACCCTAAACTAAAAATAATCTAGGGTTAGAGATAAAACTTGGTATTTAATAATTTATTAATAAAAAAGTAAATATAGGTTAGGGCTTTGTCAGGGACATAGTGTTTCAAGGTGTTAGATTTAAAGTTTAAAACCTTACTGTTAAAAACCTTAAGTGTTACTGTTAAAACCTAAACTTTGTAGTTTACAACCTTAAACCCTAATTGCCTAACTACTTGAATGCTAAAAATAAATTAAGAAACTTGTAAAAAAAATCCCTTAGGGCCTTACCTCCATTGTGTGCCCTAACTGAATGAGAATTAAATGGATAATAGCCAAAGAACTAGTGACTTCGGGTGTGGCCTAACTGATCCAATGTTTGTTATAATCAAAATCTGTACCTTTGCTTTGCAAAAGTCCAAATTTGCAGTGTAAAAATGAGGCAAAAATTGAAAATACCAGTATTTGTCGCAAAATGAACAAACCAATTTATTCATGGTTTGTTGGCCTTTGGAAATGTGCCTGGGGGTAGAAAAAAAATGCAATCTGATTAAAATTGAATTCCCTACCATCCCCTACAGCGATTAATTGTGATCAATTGTGCTTTTTCGGTTTTGAGTCTTAGACTGTTATTTAGTGATTACACTAGATGCTTCTGGGCACCTTAAGCATGTAGTGCAAATATCACATTTTTTTCAACAAACTAATCTGTTGATATGAACTTGAGGTGGTTGTTTATGATCGTGGGACAAGAATGTGTAGTTTTATGAAGGGTTCTGAGGGAATCTAGCAATCATTTGTTTTTTTTCTCTTTCTAGTAGGCATAAACAAAAATAAAATATGCCAGTTTTAAGGAATGTTTCGTTGATTGCCACTGTAGCTTCCCTTTTATTTTGTTAGCTATAGAATGCTTGTAGTGTCTATATACAATTGAGAGGTTTAGTCTTGTAGATTGAATGTTTGAGAAATTTCTGAATGTTTCAGGAAGTTATGGAGAAGGCCATAAAAAATAAGGTTGCAAAGGCAGTAGTGCCAGCCATTGATGTCATGTTTCAAGCTGTCAGGTATTAGCCTCTGGTTAGAATATTTGCCAGTTTGGAATTCTGAGTGCTGTATAGCTATATTTTATATAACATTTGAAGGTCAGATCAGGATATCATTAGCTTTTCTAAACACACATTTCTTAGACCATTGTTATTTCAGTTGGGCGTGCACTGTTTGTAGATGATTGTATTGATTGTATTTACATCCTGTGTTGCCAGCGAGTTTGGGACAAAAATTGTTCCTCCGAAGAAAATTTTGAAGATGCTTTCAGAACTTTTCGATCATCAAGACCAGAATGTTCGAGCGTCTGCTAAAGGCTTAACAATAGAGCTTTGTAGGTGGATTGGCAAAGATCCAGTAAAGTCAATCTTATTTGAGAAAATGCGAGATACTATGGTAAGTAGTGCAAATTTTGAATATCTTTCTTGGTTTGAGTATTTCATTGCAGTTTACTTGATGCTGTGTTTCATTAATCCAGAAAAAGGAACTTGAGGCAGAGCTGGCCAATGTGGTTGTTGCTCCAAAACCCACCCGTAAGATCAGGTAAATTTTTTTCCCGAGACTAGTTTATTCTTTTCTTTTGCTGATTAGTTAAGATCTATAAAGGACCCCATTCCTTTGTCCACAGAAGATTACAAATTTAGCATGGAGTGTCCAGCTTTCATATCAGAGTACAGAGGGTTTTAAACCAGCAGTCACTGACTGCACAACTATACATATAATGGATATGCCTCAGCTGTCAAAATCAAGAATTAAGGATTTTAAGATGCCTACAATACAGGCTTATGGAACCATATATGTAAGGATAATTCCAGCTTTAGTCAGAAGCCTATTCTTTGGTGTCAGAGCAATCCTTGGTATTCAGACCAGCAATAACTAACTATACAACTATGCATAAAAGAGTGATGCTTCAGCTATCAAAATCAAAATTAAGGATTGTAAGATTCCTCTCATACAAGCCTACAGAACCATATGCTTAGTGTTGCTAAGTTTCACTACTATGTAACAAAGATAACAAAAGTGAGCCAAAGAATTCATTCGCATTTGCAAATCATCTATGAGAAAGCTAAGAGGACCAAATAGCATTAAGCAGCACAGAAGGAAAGAAAAAGTTATATTAAGGTTTTCAAATGATGAAAGAAGGTTTATGGGTGTAAAAGGATTACATGTTAGAATAGCTAATTAAGAATGCTAAAAGGAACTCCAACAACCAAAAGTGAAGTATCTTAAAATAAATTTATGAAGCCATAGAAATAAATGGTAGAGGGTGGATCCAAAGTCAGAATATAGAAGAGCTAAGGAAGAATAATCATCATTTCTTGTTTGAATTAAGATTTTGAACATGATAGCTGAGCCAGCATTATGTAGTGGAAATGATGTTTTAATAATTCTCAATTCTAGTTTTTTTCTTCTATAAAGGGCTTTGATATATAATCAAATGTACAGAAAGGTGATATCTTGATATTGAGATTTTAATAGGCTATATTGATACTTTACTTTGTTTCTCATTAGATCAGAGCAACTAAAGGAGTTAGAACAAGAAGTTGTTGAAGCAGTTGAGTGCCCCAGGCCAGTTGATGAAGCTACTGCTTCTGGTAAGTTATGAAGTTCCATTAAATATTTTCTAGAAAGCTTATCTTCATATAGCCACATGTTGGCCATGACACTTGTTACTCTTTTATGCATTTTCCTAAGTGTACTAATTTGTTTTTTTTTCAAACTTATTCTATTAAATAGCATACTTGTAGGAGACATAAGGAATATGGAAATTAAAATTAGTATCAACTCATTTGTTTTAGGTCCACAAGAGATTGATGAGTATGATCTAGTTGACCCTGTTGACATATTGACTCCATTGGAAAAGTCAGGTTTTTGGGAGGGAGTGGTATGTATTCCTAGACCTCTTTGATTTTCTGAAATTACTGCTTGTTAGCTCCTTTATGCACAGATTTTATCCTAGTACATGGAAGATCATATTGGATAATTATTTATGTCATAGCAAATTTTTAGAGTTAGCTGATAATATATTTCAAGCTGTTTTATATCTAATGTCTCCTTTGAAATTTAGGAGCAAGAAAGCTTTGAATGATAATGTTAAATCTTTTGTAATTAAATCTGTAGAAAGCTGCAAAATGGTCAGAAAGACGGGATGCAGTTGCAGAGCTCACTAAACTTGCTTCAGTTAAAAAAATTGCTCCTGGAGATTTTACTGAAGTTTGTAGAACGTTGAAGAAGGTAAGATTTGCAGGTTTCTGTCAATATAAAGGATTTGGATATATTTCATATTTAAGGATCTGATCATGACTGCTAAAGTTTTCTTCTCTGGGCAGCTTATCACAGATGTAAACTTAGCTGTAGGGGTGGAGGCTGTTCAAGCTACTGGAAATCTGGCAAAAGGCTTGAGAAAAGATTTTGGTGGGGGTTCGCGTCTATTGCTTCCCATTTTACTGGTAGGTTTGTCTACTTCTGTATAGATTTGTGTATTTACACATCCTAATACATAGAGCAGAACAATTCTTAGCAGCTATGTCACAAGGTTCGTGTTCAAGTTTGAATTTGGCAAAGAATTTTTTTGAAACAGATTTGTCATCTGATAAATTTGGGAAAAAGATCACGATTTAATTCAACTAAATATAAATACACATTTTTCATTTTCATTTAATTCTATTATTAAATTTTAAAAAAATATTTTTTAATTAAAATACAAATAAGTTATTAAATATTAAAAATTAAATAAAATTTAAAAATATTGAAATTACAATAAATTTAAAAATATTAAACTTTGAATAAATTATTGATGGAAGGAAAGGTACTGAAGTAATTAATTTAATTTGGTAAGTGTACTTTTTATTATATGAGAAAAAAGTCTTCTTATTGGATCATATTAAATCAGCCAGCAGTTTGTTTTCTCAATCAAATTTCAAACATTTTGGCTGACCGGTGCTGATGGGAACATAAAATACGTGAAATGATTGTAGGCATACGATTAACATCATTTAATAGGCATACATCGCTTTGGGCTAAGTCTTGGGAAACTTACCCCATTTAGTCATATGGTTTGACATGAAATATGAATAATGAATACATATTATAACATATTTGTTTTCCTCTTCCCAAATAAATGATATGTTTGTCCAATTGTTAATTAGGCCATGGTGTTATAAATTCCATGATATGCATTTTAGCTTTTTAGGGGTTTTAAGCATTTTTCCTTAAAAAGTTACTTTTTAAAAATTTTATGCATCAAATGGAGCAAGTTATCCAGTCTTGATAGAAAGGGATGCCCCTACCAATTTCCGAGGACATCCAGGATGTCAATTGGATCCTCAGGGATGTGTCCCTAAGGAACTCTGGTTTAAACTTTAGACCATTCGTTATCACTGGGAGAAAAATATTTGTGACAATTTCATAATTTGGACCATTGTTAGATCTGTTGTCTTTACTATGGTTTATATTTTTTTTATATTGGGGAGAATTTCATTCAAAACTCTTGGAATTTTTACCATCATATTGGGCCCTTGATTTCTTTGTGGAGGTTTAGGGCAGGTAATTTTTCATGAGGACAGTTTCTCTTTGTGAGACCTGATTTCAATGTTTATTCTTGGTACAATGAAACGTTATTCATTACTTTTTAGATTTCCCTTTGTGTATTATGAATGTATCCATTAACAATTTAGCCATAATTTGAACTATTGGTATACTGGTTGTTTTTCTTAAGGTGCTTGAATTTTACTTGAGAGAGTTGTCCAAATTGCTTGGGATTGTTACTATCATATTGGGCATTATTTTCCCTCATGGAATCCAATTGTCAACCTGTGAGGTGATTTTTCCCTATTGGACATTTACTGGCAGCCTTTGTTTGTAACACCTGTTTTTGATCAATGTTTCTCTTTGTGACAAGTGTTAATGCCCTTTTTATGTTCCTTTTTGTATTATGGGTATATCATTCTCAATTTTTGTTCATAACATGTACTACACCCCTATACATGGCATGCATTTGTATCCATGAATTCATGGAACCTTGCCACATTTTACCATGTTATTAATCTAAATTGCCACTTTTGGTATGGGTACTATTGAATATGTATATATATGTGAAATATAGAGATTTTTTAAGAATTTAATGCTTTTACTATGCACCCTTCCATAAATCAAATTGAAAGACTCAACTAAATTATCACTCAGAAGCTACTTTGATGACATACACAAGTATACAACAATCAAATGAGTGCAGAAGCTGATTTGCATTGAAGGAAACAACATTCTGAAATATATATTCATAAGTGTTCTAGGTGTACAAAATTCATGGATTATGATATCCATGGCTTCAAAAATAAAAATCACATGAAAAAGTCTTGAACTACGGTAGAGAGGAGCTTGTCTCACTCTATCCAGCATCACTAGCTCTATGTGGAGTCTTGTGCTTGTATCTCAGACAAGTTTACGAAGGTTGCTACAGCATAGAAGCATTGCTTGGGATAGGTATTGATTCAGCAAACTATAAGTATAAATGTAATTCAATTACTTGGGAAAAAGTAAAGAACAGAAAAATATAGCTTTTCCATCTGGCTTGACCCAAAATGGTTTTTATTTTGCTTTTGAAAGCTAGTGTAGGGGTCTGGGGCAGCCGCATACCATTTTTCATAATTTTATTTATTTTGACCAAGCTCCAAGAGGCCTCCAATCCCTTCAATTTTTAGCATATCCCTGTTAAATCACCAACATTTACTTTGAATACAAAACTTGCTACAAACACATGCACTGTCAAAAGATGATGGAGACAAACTTTACATCGATATGGAGTATTTTAGGTTTTCAACCATGTTTTACGGTTGATAAATGCTTTTTTAATGCTTTAAAAATGTGGATTTGACAGTTATTGACAATTTCCAATTTTAAAAAAGTTTTTGGCCTTTGGTTTCCCTAGGCACGGCTGGGCACAACTTGGGTTTGACTAGGGCAAGCACCCATAGGGTACTTAGGGTTGTAGGGCCATGCCCTGTCCATCTTGTGTGTGCTAGGCCCCACTCCCACACCAACTCCTGTTCAATCAGGAAACAGGTGTAGTTCTGAACGAATTTGGTAACATAGTTGTTAATGTATTCTGTCTTGCATTTTTCTAGTGCTTCTATGTTGATCCATAATTTTGTCAAACAAGCTGTAGAAATCACATCACAAAATTCAATTACTAATACATCTACCCAATACAAATGCTAGATCTTAGAGGATAGAATGTTTTGCAAGAAAAGAGATGAACACAAAAATTAATGGAAATGCACAAAAATGATTCAGAATTTTTATCCCCCAAAGGCAGAAAACCTGCTTGGTAGTGGCAATAACATATTTGTTGATTGAAATTAGCTCAAAATGATAAGCATAGAGTAGATACAACCAAATTATGGTTCATTGTCAAGTGACCATTGTCTTATACAATTGAGCTATCCTTAATTCAACATATATGATAGTCACACAAACCTTCAAACTCTTCAATGGCTTGGTCACCTTGTTTGGATGTTGGAAACCTTTCTCATGCATTGGAAGGTCTCAATTTGGGAATTGGTGTGCCAAAAGTCAGTTTGTTCATTCCAAATTCTGTTCATGTGAAACTATCACTTGCAGAAGATTGGGGCTTTCATTTTTGCCACGGCTATTATGCAATTGTCTGTTGGTTGAACTGATGGCTTCATTCTACCAAAAAAGCCAATTACTTTTTGATGATAACAACTTTTGGAAAACATTCAGTTAACGAAGATTTTTGACCATCAATATCCATATGGATCGTACCCCCGTTTTCTAAAGAGGCTTTTGGTCCCATGAAAGCTTAATGAGAAGTGAGGAAGCAATTCACCCACTTTCTCCTTGGAGTACCATCTTGCGTGCTTCAATGTTTATCCCCTGAGTTTCAACTTGCCAAGATTCTTGGACTCTTCTTTGGGTCTCTCTTGTCTTCCACTATAGTGCTATATTCTCTGAAAGAATTACTTGCTTGTCAAACATATAGTCTTCCAAAGAGCGCATTACAAGTTCTCCAACATAGATAGATGGTTTGTAAAGATGTAGGTACTCACAATTCACTTCCAGATGCATCCTCATTAAGGGAGGTAAATAAAGTTTGAATGCGTTGTCTCCAACTGCTTCTAAGATGTAAAAAGGCCCATGTCTCAGTGCCTTAGTTTTCTTGGTTTGTCCTTGCAACCTTTCTTTACCTAGGGACAGCCATATTTGATCTCCAATGTTGAAATTACAACCTTGTGCATCCTTTCTTATATTTGATCACTCAATGAAACTGTTATAAAAAATGCCATGCATAAGCAGTGTCTTGCTTGTTGCAACTTGCTTTGAGCTTGCAAAAATTGTAAGGGCTGATGATGAGTATGTAGTATGCACAATAGTTTCTTTGCCAAATGAATAGTGTCTCCATTTCTTTATGTCTGAACTAGTGCATATAACTCTCTATCATTCACTTGATGCCTCTCACTGTTGAAGTAAAAACCTTTGGATAATAGCAAACAAGTTTACCTCCTTGTAACAAAACGACATCCATAGCATATTCTAATGCAGTCATGGTCCTGAACCCAGTGAAAGGTTGCAGAACTGAGTAGCTATAAACAAATTTAAATTTGCAACAGCAACAGGTGAAGGCAGTAAGACAGTAACTAATATTTCATTATTTAATTCCCAATGGAATTTGATCCTATACAGGCCCTCAACTGTTATATAACCCTGAAAATGAGACTTACAATCTAATTTGGTTTTGTACAAGCATGTTGCTTGACACAACCAACATTTCAATAGGTTCATAAAAATATTAACTTCTGCTGTAGGCATACAGCCTACCCTTTCGCCAAAAAGCTTGAATTTTGTTTTTATCCCATGTTGGTGTCCCTTTTAGTCTTTATCAGACTCTTTCAACCAGAATTTTATTGGTGTTGTAACCGCCCAGGATAGAGCTGTGCCAGATAGGGAAGTTCTGAATACGACAAACTGGGCAGTAACAGTCGAAGGTATTGAATACTACAGCTATGTCCAGATGATGGTGCTGCCATGTAGAAATATGAAAGAGGCTGTGGTCAGTTACAATCGATACACAATCTCATTAGTGAAACAACCAGCGTTACAGTATCGATGCCCCCTCCTCAAGAGAAATTTTTAGGGAAGTGGAAGTAATAGCTCGTCAGTCAGTGACAGGTAGGACCTGCGGTGTGGACTGATGTAGATGAAGCTTGACCCAGGCTATATTGTTACAGAGATAGCCACACTAGGAAACTCACTACTTTTATGATCAACATATGGATTACAACATGTCCAACCAAATTTCCATCCAACTCATAATAGGGGTATCTAAAAGTGATTGGAGACGGTGAGAGAAAAAAAAGTCAACACCAAACTAGACCTGTATAAGCACACAAATCAGAAAGAAACCAATTTTTTTAGAAGAAAATGTTTTTGGGTGTGTAGGATGGGATGAACTCTTCATACACTCTAGGTAGATGAAAATATTCTGAGCCTTGCAGCTCATGAACATTTGAGACATTCTGGAACTGAAATTCCATGTTTGACAACCTGATAGGGAGGTTGGATGAATCAATCACTGATTCAGGCTCTAGGTCTTGATTGGAAGACCTCTAAAGTGTCTCATTTCACCACTTCAATCTATAGGATCTTCTAGTATTTAGGATTCGCTGGTCTAACTTTGCCAACCCCAACTATCAACACAATTTCTTGCTACCAAGTCAAGACTTGGTGTAATCTTGCAACTCTAACCCTAGCCTTAATTCACCCCAAAGGCTACAAACCTCCAAATTATTGAATTTAACTTTGCAGGGGTGTGGAGGTACTTCAAAAGACTTCAATCCATCCTACTATGGTTCTTGAAGGTCCACCTGACTCCATTTCTTGGTCGCTTTCACCAAACCCTCATTTAGGTCTTAAGAAGGCTACTAGCCCTAGGAGCCCCAATTAGGCCTCCTTCTCCGAGAAAACAGGTTAGTACTCTAAATCTTTCCAAAGAACCCCCAATCTTTCTTTGAGATTCCTGGTTCATACAAACACCTCACAAAGATTTTTGGGGTCTTGGGTCTTAACTGTCCGTACAAAGCCTTAACTTGAAAATGGGCAATACTAGGGTTTTTAAGCCCTTTTCTGGTTTCTCTCAAACTATCAAGTCTATCCCCGACCAGATGAATTGATGGAGTTTCCTCCTGATTACCAGGTCTTGGCAAGACTCACACCTGCCTTCTCCAAAAGGAAATTAGTCAAGAATTTGTCACCCCTGCAATTTATGTGCTCTGCACTTAAGTCTTCCTAGTCGGGCATTACCCTGGCTCGCCTAGGGCAAGACTTCCACAGTGGCTCCTGTGCTTTCACAAACCCTAAATCCTACCATATTTACATACATGGAGTCTAGTCACTGTTCCCAAAGGGCCGTACAATTTGTACGGTGGAAAAGTGAACTAATACTCCATTTTCTCAAAACTGCCTGGTTCAGACCAGCAACAGTGTGGAAACAAAACTATTTACAAACAGTGATTGAAATTGAATAAAGAGACTAATTACTGGCACACAAAGCTCGAAGAACAATTATACTAAATCCTACACAAACTACAAAGCCATGATCAATCCATTATAACTTCACTTCAATGCAAAACTCAGAAAACTCACTCTCAAACACAATTGCTCTCCTTGAATTCCCAAAACTTCAAACATCACAAATACTTCCAACCCTACTCCAAGGCCGAGGCATCACATAAATAGGGTCTCCAATTCAGTTATCTCTCCCATGGCTCTCCTTGACCGCTTGTAGCTCCAAATGAGCATTATATGCAAAAAATGAAAAGAAACTCCTAAAAGGCTTAAAAGGTCAAAACCTTATTTGAGCAAAAGCCTTAGGCCTAACCAATGGTCAACATGACCTTCATCAGAGGATCAACACTCAATCAAAAATGCCATTTAAGGCTTACATCCAAATGAACTAAGTTTTATTGCTTAGTTGTCCTAGACAAGACTGTCCTAGACAACCTAAGATAACCTATGGGTGCTCCTGCACCACAACCTCTGATGCATACATCTAGGTTGCTTCATCTGCCGCCTTATTTTTCCATTTGATCAAGTACTCTTTGTACACCTTCCCTCTTGTTTTCTTGGGTGTTCGGGAATCTATAACAGCTTCAACTTTGTCTCTTCCTCCCTTAGGCAATTTCTGTACTTATTCTTCCCTTTGCTCATCAAGATTTGTACCCTCTTCATCACTAGCTTGTCCTTCATAATAACGGTGCAAATTAGCAACATTAAAAATGGTGAAATGTCTACACCTTTAGGAAGCTCTATCTCATTAGCATTTTCTGCAAACTTTCTTATGACCTTACACAGTCCAATCTTTTTTCACTTTAGCTTGTTGTAGGTTCCTTGGGGAAACCTTTCGTTCCTCAAATAAGCTAACACAAGATCCCCAATTTGAAATTCCTGCTCCCTTCTCTTTAGATCAGCACATTCCTTATACTTCATCTGTTGTCCAACATAATACTATTATAGAGTAATAAATCTTAACATAACAAAAAATCAGATGTGCAATAACTTAATTAACATATTCAAGAATACAACAGTAATAAATATTAAATCCAGTCATGGCAAAAATCAGAAAATAATAGTGGGTCTGGAGAGGGATATGACAATACATAACTTTGAAATATCGAGAATTTGAGGGTAGAACTGTATAGCCACACCATATTATGTTTGTTAGAAGGACAAGTTAAATCCATGTCTTAGTATGACATCAATGAAGGACATGGCATAAAAAAGGTTGTTGACAGTAGGGCTGATGTTTCTGGTGCCATTTTTTGAAATTGAAAGTTGAAATTAGAGCTGGAATTGGGTTAATTTATTTGTGATTACCTTTATATCATTTATTCTCTTGACTAAATACTGAGCTCCTAACTATAACAGGGTAAAATGAAATAAAAAGAAAGGCTCTGATCTCGTTAAGGGTATAATTTAATATTGCTGTAAAATCCCCAGTTTTCATAATTTAAATGCAATTGAGTATCTTCATCAGTTAGAGCTGTGGTTCCACTTGTAAGGATGCCTTCTTTCAGTAAAATACGTCCATCTGGTTGAAGAGAGAAAACTTTGTAATGCTGAAACTGAAAAATTAAGTAAAATGAGAGACTGAAATCTATTGGTATAAATTGCAGAGTATGTAATGCTGAATTTGAAATGCCATTCACGACCACATGCGAATTAGATTCTAATGGTGTACTCATATGTGTGATCATTGACAATATCTAGGCTTTTGACCAATCCATTTATTGATGCAATTATTATGTTGAGTCACTTTGGATATGAATTAATGGCATCCATTGGAGGACAGAAGTTGCATACGGAGTTTACAAAATTTCTATACAAATTTAATTATATTGTGTCATTGGATACCATGGGATTTCAGCTTGTAATACATTTTACTAATTTTTTTTAATTTACAGGAAAAATTGAAAGAGAAGAAAGCAGTCATGTCCGATGCTCTTACACAAACTCTTCAGGCGATACATAAAGCTGGCTGTCTTTCTCTTATTGATGTCATTGAAGGTTTGTCTATTCCTGATGTGTGTAACAAATAATTGTGAGAGTTTATTTGTCAAAATTTAGAAAGAAATATGCATGGATCACATTTGAAGTTTGTATTCCTTGATTAAATTTTTTTACTTGGCAATGTCATATTCTCTTTAGTATTACAGTGTGATGACAGGTTGAGGTGATTAGGTTCTGTGCATGCCTTTGACGACCATAGATTGTCTGCATACTATCATCATTAGTGCTTATATAACTGGAAACTTGTACAGTGAACAATGTTAGTTTGACTACCATGCTTTCTTTGCAATGTTACAAGTTTTATTGTTGTTTTACCCATAGAGGTAAATAAGTAATATTTAGGGGAATCTTCTTTGTTTGAAACCCAGATATTAGCCTGATATTGCCAAGTAGTTAATAGAGGTTTTCTTCATATAGATGCTGAATTTCAGTTGAATGATGCAAGGGTTTGTTATGTCTGCGGTTTTTTGTTTTGTTGAGAATTCTGTGCTGAATATCTTGGTAATTTAGTTTTCATTTTAGCCTGAAACTACAGCACTCAAGAGTGATTTTTTTCTTTCATGTGCTGTTTAGTTTCTGTTGATATCACTTTTAAAATCTTTACACACATGGGGACAATGGTATAACCCCCAGTTTGTCAGTACATGAGTCCCATTGGCCTTTGTCACATTTGGTGTAACACCCATAAAAACTACCATGACAAGACTTAATCAAATTTCTTCTAACCAAAGCAATTGTAAGAAACATGCAAAGAACCCTAAATGCGTGCATACTGAAATATACTCAACAATTCTGAATCACAATCATAATCACTATGAGGAACCATCACTTTTATCAAAATCACACGTTGATGCTATAATCATGACCTATTAATAATAATAACTGTTGAACACAAGAATTTCACGAATCAAATAAGTAATTTCATAGTAAGCTAACTTAAGAGTTACAAATGATACTATGTCTAAGATATGCAAATTAAAATAGGTAAGGAGAGTGCAATTAGGGTTGTAAAATGGACAGGCCTTATTAAAGTAATGTTTTTTTTATAATGGTCAATTATCTTTTAGGATAGACTTTAGGAATATTCTTTATTCTTTTTTCTTTATTAGTTGTAAGTCTATCCTTTTAGTTTTCACTCTTATCTTATTTGGATAAAGCATTTGTAATCTTATTTAAGCATACTTTTGCTCCTTTGTTTAACATTAAATATCTTGGTAATAATTTTGTGTTTAATTTTTGTATTATGATATTAGAGCCCAAGTCAAACTTTGGGATTTGAGAAAGTGAATTGGCATAGGAACTACTGCCGGCAATGACGGATTGTGGAATCACTTGCAAAGCACAGTGAAGGGCCAAAAGGCATTGCATGTACAAAATTGTATGGAGCTATATGCAGATTTTTAACCTTGAAATCACATGCCATTTTTCATTTTTTGGCCTTGTTTTTGATAGGCTGTGCTGGACGGTAGTTTGGTTAGAGATTTTTGGTGATTTAGAAAAAGATTGTGGGTTTTTTAATGTGTTTTGCAGAAAGGAGATGGCAGGTGTGGCGGCTTTCTGTAATCTTGGCTCGGGTTTTACTCAAAGATTTCAGTATTTTTTGAGCTATTTTTGACCCATGGCTAGGGCACAGGTTTTGATAGTTTTTTATTTGCAGAATTTTTGTTTCAGTTAGGGCATGAAATTTTTAGTAGATATTTGTAGATTTTTGCTAGACTGCAATTTCATCCGATGACTAGGGTTTGGTGAAGGAATTTCAATTTCCACACAAGGGTTTCAAACCTTTTTGCAGCAAACATGCATTTGCTTTTTTGGTCTCTCTGTGATTGCAACTTATGGGAGGGAAGAAAAATATAAATAGCCTCTTTATCCAACATCATGTTGGAAGGCAACCAACATTTTATTGACAAAAATTACAACACCTGGAAGTAGTGGATGCTCACAATCTCCGAGTATAGATGTCTCATAAAGATCATTCTCGGTATCAACACCTAGCCACCGTTGCGGGTAAAGACTAGGACAAGTTTGATGAACATGACAGAGAAGCAATCATGTTGATAAAATTATCAATGACTAATGAAATGCTTCTAGAGTTTAGATAGGTATACTCCGAGTGGAAATTTGCAAGCATTTACAAAAAAATCATGAGACTTCAGATAAAGGTAGGGCCTTCTTTCTAAACAATATGCTCTTTTTGATCATAATGGTTAAGAAAACGTCCTTGCAAGAGCATTTACTTGATCAAGGACATCTAAGATGAATTATCAACCATAGGTTGAAAGATGAAAGAGGACATGGTAATTACGTTGAAAAGCTTACCATGTGCTTATGATCATTTTATTGAGACACTCAATATCACCTCTACCAATGTTGTTTTGAAGTTTGAAGAGTTGTGCAATAAGCTCTTACAATAGGATAGATTGAAGCAATTGTTTGGAGTAGCAGTGAGACAAATTGTGGAACAAGCATTTGTAGCCAAAGATAAGGGCAAAGGCAAATGGTCATAGAAGAAAGGATAACATACTAATGAAGATAATTTAGGAATATGAAAAAAATCACATGTCATTATTATGGTAAGATGGGTCATATGAAGAAGCACTACAAAAAGAGGTTGGTTGAACAAAACTCCGACTAAGGATGGCCTCCACAAAAGGCTCATGTCGTAGAGAATTATGAGGAGACGAAATCAACTTTCTATGCATTCATGGCCAAACGACTAACAAATCAGTTTAAGTCATCTGCATGGTATATAGATTTAGGAGAATCATGTTGTTTCTGCTACAAAAAAGATTGGTCCTCAAAGTACTCAACTTGCTCTAATTCAGTGATCTTCAGTGGTAGTGAGGAGTACATGGTTGTTGCCAGAGGTAATGTGCAAATATCCTTTGAAGAGAAAAACTTAACTTTTTCTCAATGTCTACTATGTACTAGGAATGGGGCTTAATTTACTCTTTGTGAGTCGGATTATGTGCCATGTCTGAATTTAGATGTCATCTTTAGCAAACATAAATGCTACATTTTTGACAAGGAGATGAAGAAGATATTGTAGTTGGAATAGAAGATCATGAATTGTATCGATTGGTTGACATTGGACAGGTCAAAGCATGTGCATTGGCAACCATGACTGCATTTGATATTAGTCCACTTTAGCATTAGTGGTATGGGCACCTCAACTTATCCTATCTCTCTCAGTTGGCTCGAGAGAATTTAGTAGATGGATTACTTGACATCTAGTAGCAGATATAGGGTGTTTGCAAAGCTTGCCAAGTAGGGAAGCAACATAGAACTTCATTTGAGGACAAATAAGCTTGGAGAGGCAAGAGAGTTCTATAGTTGGTTCATGCAAATATTTGTGAACCAATGAACACAACATCGATCACTAGTGCCAGGTATTTACTTCTATTTGTAGATGATTTTAGTAAGAAAATGTGGGTGTATTTTCGAAATTAACAATAGATATGTTTAATGAATTTCAAAAGTTCAAGTCATTAGTAGAAAAAGAGTTTGGTTGTGACATCATCACTCTTAGATCTGCTAATGGAGGCAAATTCTATTCCAAAGAATTCAATGACTTTTGTACTAAGCATGGCATAAAACGACAATATACAACACCCTACACTCCACAATAGAATGGAATAGTTGAGAGGCGAATTTGAACTATCATGGAAATGGCCCATTGTATGATGGAGAAGAAGAGTTCCCAAGAAGTTTGGATTGAGATAGTATATATTGCAGTTTATTTACTAAATAGATCTCCAACATAGGTGGTGCAACAAAAGACTCTAGAGGAAGCATGGTCTAGGACGAAACTGAAAGTGAGTCATCTTAAAGTCTTTGTTTCTATTGTATATACTTGGATTCTACATGCAAAGAGAACTAAGATGCTTAGAGTAAGAAATTAATGTTTACAGGGTACAGTGAAAATCATAAGGCATATAGGCTGATTGAAGTTGACATTGACCGCTTGACTTTCAGTAGAGATGTTGTGATTGATGAGGAATCTGGGCCCTTATAACTTTCTTTTGAGATGAAGATTATTGAAAAGCAACCCGTAATGGTCAAGGATTTAGGTGTTTAGCTTTAGTTGGCTCCACTTGAAGAGGGGAGGATTCTGAGCATGATGAGTCTTCTAGGAAGTAACAATACTAGAGTTTCTTGATGATAATGTAATATCCCTCCTCTTAATACACAAGTAAACTCAAGAATTTACTAGAAGGTAAATAAAGTTAGTAAACATGAGAGATTTTTTCTTTTTTTTTAAAACATTTGCATAGCACAAGAAATAAAATACAACTTTTCTAAATAATTTCAAACTTGAGATCATATGTATTCGCAACTAGAGCCAAAGAGTAGTCCATACACTTTTCATTTATATTACATAAAATACAAATGGAAAAAGAATAGTTTTACCTCATAAGTTGATTGTCATAAGCCATATCATGGAGTTCACTGCATCTGGAATGTGGTTATCTATCTTCGTGAGCCTTGGTGAGTCTTCTACTACTGAGGGAGAGCATCATCCGAGTGCTTTTCCTCCAACCATGGACTCAAGCGGTCCCCCACTCGATTCCTAACAGGAACTGGCCTGCCCTTCACAAAGGGTATAGATATAAGGAACTGTCAAGTTTCTCCATCTGAGTCCTAGTGATGTGTCCTACAAAACTCATTCGACCATACAACTCTAGATTCCTTCTAGCTAAGTATGATCATTTTGATTGGTCATGCCATCTAGACACACACCTCTGATGGTACTCTAGACACAACTTGAATGTACTGAAAATCCATTCTAGCCAACCTGACTTAGAAATAATCCTTAATCTAGGATATACATGTGATGTAAAAATTTAGGTATTTCAAACCTTTTAAAAGTCCCTTTTTGCATTCTTGCAATATCTAGGGTTTATGACTTCCTGTCATTTTACTCTCAAGATTCAATACCCAACATCTTTGATGCATTAATCGAGTTTCAACATTATCATGGAATCCCTTACGGTATTATAAGACTTCCTATCTTGCTCTATGGTTTTCTCGACCTTTCACTGTCAATTAGTATATATATGTACAATGTCATATCTGACATAAGAGTTATAGATTTCTTATATCCTCCTTGTTTCAATATTAGGGTTTAGCTCCTTTAACCCAATACATGGAAATATCAAACATCCTTGTTTTTCCAAAGGTAATAACATAAGTGTAATTAATCATAAGAACAAAATGCTTCTAGTCTTTCCTAGACCACTTGACATTGTTTGAGTTCACATTTTACGTACATGAATAAACATAGTATTCAAGGTATTCCTTCACCAATGTAATATCTAAAAGAATACTATCATTTCATATCAATAGTCTTGATCTAAGTCAATCTTCCAACATAAGTTATGTTTTAATATCTTCTACCTCATTCGTGAAGCATGGCCATTCGTAAAGAGAAGCATGGCCATTCGTAAAGAGATGGCTTCCATTTACGGTGAAATATAATAGTTTCATACTAACCATAGTATCCATTCTCGTAAGTATATAATTACCTAGGACAATTAGTTCCACCAATAAACCAGGCAGGCACTTAGTGCCGCTTACAAGACAATACAACTTTCCTCTTATCTATTTTCTCCTTCTCCAACAAGGAGTCAACATATCCTTTAAATGCATAAGATGCATCTTAGTTAACATAGTAACTATCATTAACAGTTAAGCTCTGTTATAGGGAATTTGAGACTCCACGTCACCTTATTCCACTTTGTAATCATATCATAAGACAAACCATATTCACCACCCTAGGTCTATCCATGGTTCTCAATTCCAATTTAAATTATCCCATAGGATAGAATCATATTCTTGATACTATAGGCATACCTTTCCTTAACTAAAAAGAATGGTTTCATAAAAGTTGATAGCTCAAATTACCCTTACGGGCTTTTGCTAATAAACACTATCCCCGTAAAGTTCACTCATAAGTAAAACAAATGGTTTAAATCTTGTAATAATAACCATATAGGTCTTGGTTATCAAAAGTAGAACAAATTCTAATACTAATGATTTGGCTAACATGCAAGCTTCCATGTGATAAAACTATGATCATTGATGATCACACCACCTCCTTTGTTGAGGGTAAACAAGTACAGTCTTAAATATTTAATAAACCCTTCATAACCACAATCGGGTTTCCATGCAAGTTAAATCAAGATTTTGTTTAAGGCCATATCAGCCATCACCATAGTCGTGGTGGCTGTATTGGTTATATGCAGGTCGAATCACTAACTGGTACTAATACCATAGTTTGGCACTTCTCGTACTATGAACACCTTACGCTTGACTCCTTACTCAAGACTTGGCTCTGTTTTATTCTATCAACATTGTTATTTGACGTGTATATGCTGTAGTTTATATAAATGCTCAGCTATAATGGCCTCGAGCCATAGTTATAGTATGGATTATGATGCATTAAGCTCGCCGGTCTTCGTGACCTTGAGCTACAGGTGTAATGTGGTAAATATTGCCATATAGCTTGACTTTCACAACTGTGAGCTTTAGTATAGGAAGGAATACAATGAATTGAAGCTCGGCCTCCATGGCCTCAAGAAAGTCATGGCAAGGAATATAATATAGTATAGCTCAGCCATAAGTCTCGAGCCTAGACACAGTGAAGAACAGAGAGCAATACGGCCCGGTCATAAGGCCTTGAGCCTCTGAAACGAAAAGAAAAGCTTTAAAGATTATTCAAGCCCGACTATAAGGTCTTGAGCCATTACCATACATAATATGTCAGAGGTAAGGACTCCACAGTAACAGATATAAAAGCATCAACCCCATATGATATGCATGCTATCGGAGTTCGATATAAAAGGAACTCATAACTGAAAATGGATGCAAGGATAAGATTCTTTACTCTACCTAAGCACAGTCCTTCCAATGCGAAGGTATTCCCAGTTCTGCCTCCATTGTCCTTCTCCCAATCTCTTTTTCCTTCCCCCTGCCCGAGCTCATCCAAAACCAAAAGATAATATTCATCCTAATTCACATGCCTATTTTCGTGGAAACTACCACCCTTCACCAAGGTGGCATGAGTTCTCTCCCACTCAGCCAACTACCACGGTAGTAAACACGACGCAGTCTAATAAGTCTTAAGCAGACCAAACTTGATATATTAAGCTTATAATATAATAGAAACGTGCTCCTCTTATTAGAGGATCGAGCTTAGACAAATACCAAAGCTACACCACCGATAAGGATTAAACAAACCTCCTACATACTTTTACAAAGTATTAAATCTTTTACATTAATAAAAGGTAGTGAAACATAAGGTGGCGGTCCACTCTATTGGTGCTAACCCACATTTCACCTAATGGCACCAACAAACATTTATCTGTTGTCATTCTTTACTAAGCATGCAACTATTAGATAGCATATATTTATAACCTTTCTAGGAAATGTATAAGTATTTAAGTTCAAGAACATACTATCTTATTTTCTCTAGTGTTTATATGCATACACTTATATTAATATATACATAAATGTTAACGTGTAACTAATTTAGACGTGTAGCCATATATCATAGAAGCACATTCATACATATATTGATGTATATATACACAAGCATATCTTTGTATATTATGTGCAAGATGGTTAACGTATAACTTAGACCAAAAGGGTCGAGTATCACTTACTCGACTCAAATAGGTTCACCATTTTGCACCAACACTAGACTTAAGACGGCGACAACCTGTTTTATTCCTTGTATCTATACCCTTCTCTCTGATGATGCTCTCCCTCCCTTTCTTGGAGGGTGGAAACCTGTTTCTTGAATGAAATCTTGCAAACACTAACTTGAGATTAATGTACCATTAATCATTTCATAATCCTTATGAAATGATCACATCTTGATAACTTTTAAACACATGTCAATTTTGAGTCAAATAAACATAACTCATAAAAACATTGATTTTTCTAGACATTTTTCCTAAACATTAAATCATTGAATCATGCGTACTCATTTACTAATTACTTCAAAAGTACAAAGTAAAACATAGTTAAAGTTAGGGATGTAACAGATAACTTGGATTAGCATCTAGATGACATAGAAACAGGTATCCCAAGTCATAGTGACTGCAATGATTTCACTAAAGAGGTTCCTAAGAAGAGACCAAGGTGGTGGGAAAGCACCATTGGAGATGTTCGAGACAGTGAAATGATCAAGGGCAGATCATTAAGAGGTAAAAGCAAGTAAAACATAGTTAACTTTGCCTTAATGGGTAAAATTTAGGGAGTTTATGAGCCATAGATATTTGAGGAGGAAAAAGGAAAAGCTAAATGGGAAAAAGCCATGGCCATCGAACATAAAAGTCCAATGAAAAATAAGACTTGGGATCTCTCAGATCTTCCACTAGGGAAGAAACCCATTGGTTGCAAATGGTTGTACAAACTTAAGTACATTGTAGATGGTGCTCTTGACAAGTACAAAGCTTGGTTGGTTGCAAAAGGGTTCTCACAAAGAGAAGGCATTGACTATGAGGAGACCTTTTCTCCTACAACAAAGATGAACACCATCTGATTAGTTTCTAGCCATAGCAACTCAATTTGGCTGGAGAGTCCATCAAATGGACGTAAAAAGTGCCTTTCTCAATGGAGATTTGGAGGAAGAAGTGTACATGTCTCAACCACAGGATTTTTAGGTTGTAGGGAAGGAGCATCATGTATGTAGACTAAAGAAAGTTTTATATGGCTTGAGTAGGCACCCAGGGCGTGGTACATCAAAATTGATAGGTATTTGGTTGAATAGGGATTCCAGTGGAGTCCTTCAGATCCAAATTTGTATGTCAAAAGCATTGGTAATGGTATCATTCTGCTAGTAATTTATGTAGATGACATCATTATTACAGGTAATGAGGCACATGCAATTGCAAATATCAAATCAAATATGAGTACAACTTTTGACATGACTGATCTAAGCCCCTTACATTATTGCATTGGTGTAGAAGTTTGGCAAATAGGTGGCAACATTTTTGTTTCACAATCTAAATATGCTAGGAGTTTGCTTGATGAATTCCAAATGATAAATTTCAAAATATCATCAACACGTATGGAGAAAGAGCTGAAACTTTTAGTCAAAATTGACTCTTTGACAATTAATGAGCTAGCTTATAGGCAACTAGAGGGAAGCTTAATACATCTTACAACCACTAGATGGTTTGAACTATGCTATGAGTTTTAGTTCTAGATTCACGACAATGCCCAAAGTAGAACATTGGATTGCAGTGAAGAGGGTATTGAGATATGTGAAAGGGACACTTGACTTTGGCATTCTGTATAATAGAAGCAAAGATCCTCTGTTGGTTGGGTTTAGAGATCTAGATTGGGTAGGTTTTGTAGATGACAAAAAATCCACTTCTAGTTATTTTTTCAGCCTTGGCACAGGTGCAATCACATGGACCAGCAAGAAATAAAAAAAAATAGATCTATCCTCAACAAAAATATAATATCAAGGAGCAGTAAAAGCAATATGTGAGGTAGTATGGCTTAGAAGGATGCTTTCAGACATGAAGATGTCTCAAGTAGGGCCTTCATCCTTGTTCTGTGACAATCAAGAGGCACTAAAACTTGCTAAGAATCTAGTCTTCCACAAGTGTAACAAACATGTGGAAGTTTGGAACTTTATTGCCATTTTATCAAACAACTTGTAGAAGATGGATTGGCTATGTTGCAATATTGTCCTTCCAATGATCAAAATGCAAACATTCTTACCAAGTCATTTTAGGATAAGCTTCTTGTAGTTAACAAATTGACCATTAAGGGAGGGTATTAAAGTAATGTTTTATTTATAATGGTCAATTATCTTTTAGGATATCTGATAGACTTTAGGAATATTCTTTATTTTTTTTGCTTTATTCATTGTAAGTCTTATCCTTTTAGTTGTCGCTCTTATCCTATTCGGATAAAGCATTTGTAATCTTATTTAAGGAGACTTTCACTCCTTAGTTTAATATCAAATATCTTGGTAATCATTATGTGTTTAATTTTCATAATAGCCCTTACACCCCCCTCCCCTTAAATTAGAGTTCCTCACAGAAGTCACTAAGAGGAAGGATATAAAGGACCCAAGGTTGTGCTCCTCCCATGTGGCCGTCAGATTATTGCATTGACTCAATTGAACCTTAACTTGTTTTGAATTGTGGTTTTGAAGGTTTGTTTCCTGGGATTCTAACAAGTGGACAGGTCTTAAGATTAATTAGTCTTCTATCTATACCTGCAAGGTAATCCAACCAAATTATAATTAACCACAAGTAATCCTCAAATGTATGCATGTGACTTGGTGGTGAGGCAAGTTGAGTGGCAAGACTAGGTTAATTTATTTGGTTTCATGAATAATAGGGTAGTGTGATTGAAGGTAATAGTTAGAGGGAACCCTAGTGATTAGTTTGCAAGAGCTTGAAGAATCACCACTAAAGTCTTGAGGTGTTCAACAATCCACTAGATTAGATTAGAGGCAGTAAACAATTACTTATTAAACATACAAAAGTTCGGCCACATGTTTCATAGCATATAAGAAAGGCATAAAGTGAAAGCACTTGCTAGATTTCCTTTCAATAATTGTATCCATACACAAATAAGAATTATACCAGCATCGTACTAATTAATCAAGTTCACATACATTTTGCAAGTCAAAGCATTTGTTTGCCTAATATTTTAGACAAATAATTCAAATGATAAAGCACACCTTACAAACATAATTGAAGAACACGTTTGAATGTCCACATCACATGATCCACATCACAAGATCTACACAATTGGTCCATGGGGATGGAAGGTAACATAATGGAGTCAAGTTTCCAATAATCACATTGCTAGTGTAATGCTAATAGCCAAACAACCATTTGGAAATATGGTTCCCCTTTCTACATTTCCAAGTATCACTTCTTGTTTGTGTAAGGTATATAGCCTCCAAGAGAGAAGTACAATGAAGAGATCAAAATAATCACACAGTAACATAGGGGGGAATGGATTATGGCCATCCCATATGGTCCCATTTGTAGCTTCCATCCTCACAAATAAAATTTCTTGGGCCATCTGTTGGCCTCCTACAATGATCTCATAACTAAGCCTTTATAGCCTTGATTCAGAGACTGGACATCTAACCTGAATAGCCATTCAATCATCATGAAGGTGCATTTAACTTGTCAACCCAGGGACGTGAACTTGAAATGGGTTAGCACTATATGTGCACTAGGGGCTCAAGTAGTCAGTGCATTCTACAGCTAAGAAACACAATACTGAAAGTAAATTGCTGAAAGGAAATAAAGCAAATGCTGAACATCAACCAACAACTATGCTTAAGCTGAAATGTAGAGCAAGAATGAAAATCTGTGCGACAAACAGGGACTACTCTATCTACTTTGGCTGTAGGAATAGTCACAAAATAATATTCTAGTGGCTGCAGGAACAGTCAATGCTAGATTTCTAACTAAGTATCAAACAACAAGTAATACTAAGCTAATGCTAAACTAAGAAGACAGATTACTCACCAAGTGGGCCCCCTTGGATAAGTATCCTCTAAACTATCAAGAACTTAGATGCTCGAACTCATAACTTTATTTTATTCATTGTAAATCATGCATACAAAGAGTAATGTATCTGTATTACCGGAACTAGAGAATGAGAGTACAATGTCAAATCGTGCAACCTCCTGAAGAAGGAGCATCAAATCATTATTTATACTATAGCTAAACAAGGCAGTCAACTCCATAACTGGGAGGATGCCATTTAGGGAAAACAGGGGAAAGTGGAGCGATGTTAGTTATGCATGCATGGAATCTGGTTAGACATGCAAATCAAGCACAGATCCAACACAACAGGAACGCCCATGCATGCTCGATCATTAAGGTCCACTACAGGGCGGTTATGTTTAGTTGCATGAAGAATCTTTGCTGCCGGATGCTTTTGACTTGGAGCAATTCCTCAGCTGGATGTTATGGTGCATGCCTAGCTGGCGGTGTCTTCCTTAACTTGGCGTATTAAATCTGTAGGCCAAGGTTAGTACGCATAATAACTGCACATCAATAACCACTCAAAGAAACATTCATTAATCACATGCAAAATCAATATAGATGACCCACATATTATGCCAAATATCGTCAAAGCTTGCAGAGATAGGATAATGTCAAATGTCAATGGTTTGAGGGAAACATTAAACCAATACCAACACTTAAGCATTAAATTCCATGACATCTATGAGCAAATAGACTATAGATTCCACCCAAAACTAGACCAAAAACTAGGCTCATCACCATCTACTCCTTTGCATGACTCGCCAAGGAACCCTAGTGGATGTGGTGGTTATAGTTATGCACAATACTCCACATAAACTAGCAGACCTAACACATTGTAAAATCCAAAATGAAGTTATAAAATAATATAAAATTGAGGTAGTTCAACAAAACAAATACAACAACAATAGTTAAGTGCTAAAGTCATAATCAAAAAAGTCAAAATGCAATCTTCCAAAATCAAGAACAATGAAATCAGTTGAAAATCTTCAAAAGTCAAGGCAAGATCAAAGGCAAAAGGCTAAGCACAAGTAAAAATAAATCACTACTAACTTTGTGGAATAAGAAAATGATGTCATAAATAAGTAAAGAATTGAATAAATTCATAAATCCTTTGCACAACACTAGCACATTGTGGCCTGTTAAAAGCCACTTGAGGGGAGGAAGGGAATATTAGAATTGATCGTGTGTCATCAATATGTAACATCTTGTTGTGCAGCCACATGCCATTATGCTTAGTGCCATTGCCATCTATTATGTGACATTTTTCCCAAGAGAAGAGAAAGTTATGAAACAACCCTTTAGAGTTAAAAGGGAGATAGAAAAATAAAGGATATTATGATCCTTTGGTTAAAAGAGAGATTAATAAAGAATATGTATTAAAACTCTTTTAAAAGGGGAGGAATAATTATTTAAAAGGAAACTTTTGTGAAAGGGTGTGATGATTTGGAAACCACCCTTTAAAAGGTTATATAAAGCATTCATGGGGGACTTGGAAAGGGCATGGAGATCACTCAAGGAAGAAGAAGGTGGTTTGGTAGGCTATGGGTATGAGAGAAGGGGCATGCAATGTGTGTCCAACTTGGGGTACAGTGTACACTCGGGATTGTCCTGGGCAAGGCTGATATTTGGGAAGCATGTGTGTGGGTTTTGAATAAGGACTGGTTCCTCCTAGATGTGCCATAGCTATGAGGGCCAAGATCACTGAAATCTTCTTAGAGCGAGAATGACCATTCCAAGTGCTCAAGATTTAGATAAGTATTGGAAACCCTTGATGTTAAAAGATATTGAGAATGTTATATATATGAAATTGAGGATAATATGATTGAAATATGTGGCTGTGTTATTCAATTTACCATGTTAAATATTTACATAAGAATTCTTGTCAGATTATTACATGTTAATAGTTTACACTGATTATTTTACATTAGTTAGTCACATCTATTTTAGTAACATTACATCTTGTAAATTATCTCAATTATAATATTTATTTTACTAAATCCATTGCTAAAACTTAAATAATTTTGGGAGAAAAGTGGTATTACACCACCAATGTTTGTCCATTGCCAAAAGTATGTTGTCATAGTGTCTACGACAACATTGGGTAACAATCATGCAATACAACTAATACTGTGTACCACAAGCAATCGAGAAGCAAACAACTTGGAAATAAGTAATTATAACTATGCATGGAGCATGCATCTATTCTATGGCCCATTTACCTTACACTATTAGATTTTAGCAACTATGGTACACTTTATGTTGATGAGGATATATCCTAGAAAAAAATAACCATTGGCTTTTTCATACTGCACAAGGCACTTCACATAACGGGGTTCCCATGGGAAGTGAATCAATAACAGAATAACCATATACCATCTTGCAAGTCACACTTGGCAAGCAAGGTACAAGAGTTTCTAGAATTTTTACATGATTCCAATACAAGTAACACAATGCCATAAGGCTTGAACTGTGGAAGTTGCTGCCAAAGTTGGTGGAGAGATTGCCAAATGGTGTCTTCCTACTGAAATCCTCACCAGTGGACCAAAATCTTTGATGGTGCAGTTATGGAACTGGAGTGATCATTGTTCCAAAATAGCTTTTGGTGCAAGGATGATACATCCTCTGTTGTCAAATTCAGGAAGTGTTGACTGAATGTGAACATGTTGTGCAAGGACCTTCTTTAGACATGAGACATGGAAAATAGGGTGTATTATGATAGATGGAGGGAGATACAATTTGTATGCCACTTTGTCCACTCACTCTAATAGCCAGAAGGGTCCATACTTCTTTTGCCTGTATGCTTAGTAATGTTTGCCTATATGTATAAAAACACAAAGAGACCAAGCTCTCTTTGGTGAATGTGTTCTTAGAGTGGTGTTGATCCTCCTGCTATTTCATACGGTTCCTGAGCCAGGGCCATTTGCCCTTGAGAGTTCAGAGGAGATACTCCTAGTTGCTAAGAATTGAATCAACAACTAGTACCAGAACTGTGCTTGTATTGCTTGGGGGTCTTTAGGGAAGTACTAGGTATCACAGAATAATAGCTGTTCCCTTAGTTACTGGCTTTTTAGGAAGCACATAAAAGAAGCAAAATAAAAACATGAATGAGTTTATTGGAGGTCTAGAATGCACTTATAATCTCAAAGTGCCTTTTTCAGATTTATTTGCTGAAATTTGTCTCTGACATCTCTCTAATTATTCTTTATTGTGACTTTCTGTAAAGAGTGGTATTGATATTATTAATGTGTTTCATTTAATTGCAAAAAAAAAATTATGCATTTGCTATTTAGCAGCATTGTTAGATGATAAAATTTAATGTTCAATCTTGTATTTTCTGTATTTTAAGGGGGTGAGGGCACGGGGGGTGCTGGGGGCAGGGAGGAGCTTAGAGCCACCCCCTTTGTATTACAATTCCAAGAAATTTGGTACCATTTTGCATCACATTATATTGAGAGTGTGACCAAAAACTTTACACAAACAATTAAGCTTATTCTGTAGATATATAGTTGGAAAACTTCAAAACTTGAGCTTAATGCTGCTACCTCCTTTTAGTTTTGAAGTTATGGTAATATTTGTGAGGTGTTAAAGAATGTGATTAGAACTCCTTTTAAGTACATTTGCAAAAGTGTAGCAAAGAGGATACATTTCAAAGTTTATAAAAAAATGTAGAAATAATATTTGTAAGTTTGGTTTGAATTTTTTTGAAAGCTTTAAGCTATCAACACATAAAATCAGGTTTTGATAATGTGAAAGAAATGAGGAGCATGAATTTACTTGGATACAGAGGGCCTAGATGAGGAAATGTATCTTTGGGTGTCTGTTTATGGGACTCACCTGAGCAGCTCATTTTCCTTCAATAGTATCAGCATATTCTTCCTTAAGCATTTTAATACTCAGTGCTGCAAATTTTTACTTGCAGATGTAAAACTAGCAAGCAAGAACAAGGTTCCTTCAGTGCGTTCCTTGACGCTGAATTGGGTTACATTTTGCATCGAATCAAGTAATAAAGCTGTGGTTTTAAAGCTTCATAAGGACTATGTTCCTATTTGTATGGAGGTATGGTGCAAATCTAGTTTTAGTTATCCTCTGCATATCATTTCAATTTTCATGGATCAAGATCTGGGTTATTCCATCAATACAAAGACCAAAAACTTATGTATTGCTTTAAGCTTTTGATTCCAGTAGAGCAGGGTTAATTTTTCAATTTCCTGGTTAATTTCAATTCACTATATGATGATTTTTTTCTTAAATATTAAAAATAAAAATGACAACTTTCTGGGCTCCATCTGTTCACAGTGTCTTAATGATGGTACACCGGATGTACGAGATGCTTCATTTTCTGCACTGGCAGCAATTGCTAAGGTATTACATGATAACCTTTGTATTTGCTGACATCAATTGGACTTCATCATATTGATTATGATTTTACTTCTTTTTGTTGATTGTTTTTCATATTACTCACTACTTCTGATTTTCCAATATTAAGTTTACTGTCACGTTTATTACAATCTTGCTTTGTTTGCTTGATTTTTCTTGTATCAGTTAGTTGGTATGAAGCCTCTTGAAAGATCCCTGGAAAAACTTGATGATGTGAGAAGAAATAAACTTATTGAAATGATTGCATCCAGCGGGAATGCTCAAGTGCCTAGTTTACCTTCAGGTATCTCTACTTTTGAAGGAAAACAAGACATGCATTCTTCATTGTTTTTTTAAATTTTTTGTTGACTGCATGCTTGTCCTGGGCAGGTACATCACGAGCAATTCCTAGTGGCTGTGGTTCTTCACCTTCTGAGGTGAGTGGCAGTTGATGTTTCTATTACTTTTTGGGACATTGGATGTTTATCTAGGACTTCTTGTGTAATGGAGTTGAGCCTCGTTTAATTGGTCCCATGTTCAGTCCTTTTTAATTCTGGTGTGTTATGCTTCTAGGAATCTAGTTGATTTGCTTGTGATATATGCAATTTCTATTACTTTTGTGCTTTTCTTTGTAATAAGCCCTTGTGCTTTTCTCTGTAATAAACTCATTCTATTTGATGATTATTGAAAATTTGAAACATTATTCAAATAATGGTTATTTTTTTAATATATATTTTTATTTTATGTATGGACGTTTCCATGTTGAGCCTTACCTAGGGTCCCAAAACAATTTTTTTGTCCTGTACCCAATTCAATGCAGGGGAGGTCATAAATTAATAATGTTGT
>VDFB02102074.1:10000-29125 GCA_007258455.2 Sequoia sempervirens | reverse complement strand
CTCACCCTCAAATGGATAGACTACAGCCCATCCCCTGTACACAATCTTCCCGTGTTTGTGTGTGGGTAGGATGTGCTGGAAAACAAAGATTTTTATCTGTGTAGGCGCTTGGATTGCAGTTTAACAATATTTGGCCTACCTTGCCTAATTTACACAAATGTGTATTGGATTCTTGGAAGCCTTTCATCGAGGATAAGATTGAGCTCTTCCCTTGCACGAGGGGATTCTTCATTGTATCTTTTGACTCTTCAAAGGGCAGGGATTTGGTGATTGACAGCAGCTTGTGGATGTGGGGAGAGCACTCTCTCTTGATCAAGCTTTGGACTACTTCCTTTACGCCCCTTTCTAAACCCTCAATGTTAGGCCTGTGTGGGTTTGTCTTTCGAATCTTCCTCTCCAATTTTGGGAAGACTCCTACTATGAGGCCATAGGCAACTATTGGTTGTTTTTTAATTGTTGACTCTACTACTTCTTACATGGGTCATTGCTCAAATCGTGATGGATATTGACATCTCCAAGCCTCTCCATAGGGACATTGTCTTGATGTTGGGGGGCGAGCCTTGGACTCAAAGGGTCTCCCCTTTAGATGTAGACCTCGGTTCATCACTGGCCACCTAGCTACTAATTGTCCTCTCTCCTAGCTCAAGGGCACTACAACATGGTGGAAGAATGCCAATGAAGATCACTTGACCATTCATGCCTCTGACTCTCCAATTGACGGTTCCTCTCCAGATGATGAATCTTCTCGGGATGTTGGTGCAAATGAGTCCCTAGTGAGTCCTACTCTTGTTGCTTCAACGGCTCATATTGGTGAATCCCAACCATCTTTGCTCCAATTACCTAGCCTGCTATGCAATCCACTTCATTTATGGTTCAGCCTACTCGTGAGGTGGTCGTTCAACCTACTCCAGCTCGATAATCCTCTATTCCTATTACGCATTTAGTTGGGGTCTCTATGATGGAATCTCCCCTACTTTACCTAATATTGTCGACTTGAATGAAGAATTTCCTAGAAAATTGTACAAAGGCAGAAGAAAGGTCTTCCCAAATCTATCTCTGAATCTCACACTAGAGTGAAGGGTGTGAAGTTGAATAGGGTTGGCTCCGGCATTGCCTAGATTGGATCCTTGGGATCTCAGTTGTTTTTAACCTTTTGATTGGTGTTGTGCTTGGCAGCTTGGATGCATTGGTATTTGCTTTGCTTGACCCATATCTCATGGTACACATTCCATCTACCTAAGGAACGTTTCATCAAAAAATCATTCAATCTACCTAAGGACCGCTTCATTGTAAAAGGGTCCAAGCCCTTTCAAAACCTGTTTTTATCAATATCAAAAACATTAATAAAATACATTAAAGGTAACTAGGATACCATTTAGCTTCAGTTGAGAATGGGCCCTTCTGACCTAGAAAGTGGTAGTTAACTTTTGCCTATTACATCAATAATAGCATATTCGCAACAAGAGGCTGAAATTATGGAATGATGTCCTTAGGATAAGAGGTAACAACCTCTCCCTACATATGTGGAGGCTCCAAACTTTGAGTTGACTTGCATTTACACATCATATATACCAACCTGAGAAGGAAGATTTAATTGAAAAACATTTCCCCAATGTCACAATATGAGAAAGAAGGAAAATTTTATTCAAAAGTATTTCTCCAATGTCACATACTGAATAAGTTTGATCTGATAATGTTATTGAGATTTGAATTGTTGTTTGTCTAAGTAGAGCTAAACTTTGCCACAATCTTGAAAATGTGAAGAAACACTACTTAGCGTGAGGCTTTTTGTCATGCCCCCATAAAAAGAGAAATAAAAATGAATTAAGATCGCCTCCTCCAAAGGAAATGATATGGTCGGTGATTTGTGTGTGTGGAGTAAATAAATGTAATTACCTTTAAACTTCCTAAACAGCACCTCCTAAACAGCGATCTCATCTTGAGGGACACATGACTGATCAAAGAGGCATCAGTTGGGTGGAAGAGGTAGCAACCAAGTCTAAGAGGGACGTTCCCTTACAAAGAGAATAATGAGCAATCAGGTCTTTTCCCCACTATGGGGATATAAAAGGGGGCTCAATTCCAAGTAGGAGGGGCAGAGAATCATCTTCAAAAAGATAATTACATTCAGGCAGCCAATATTTGCAGACTATTAAAAAGAGATCAAGCAACAAAGCAGATCAAAATTAATTATCTGCATTCAAGGACAGAATCAGCAGTTATTACATATGCTGATGTGAATATAGCAATCTTATGTTTTAATCAATGTTCCACGGGGACGCTCCCCCCCCAAATCCCCACGTTTTCGGGACGGGGACGTCCTCGGGACAGGTCGAGGATGTCCCCCCACCACACCTCCACCATCGCCAGTTCGCTGAGGACATCGGGAGACGGTGGGGACGCCGGGATATCTTGGGGACACCCAAGCGCCCCTCAAGCATCCTAGGGACGTCCAAGAGTTTCCCAGCCTAGGCATCCCAAAAGTGCAGTTTTTTAAAAAATATTTTTTTTAATTGATTTTTGTGGCTTTGAAGGTCTTAATTTGGGTCTAATTGTGGCTGCCCCTCAACCCTGCTGGGGGTGTTTCCCCCAGACCCCCACGAGGGGTGTTGCCCCTCGACCCCGCTGGGGGCATTGCCCCTCGACCCCCACGAGGGGCATTGCCCCTCAACCCCATTGGGGGCGTTGCCCCCAAACCCCCACAAGGGGCGCTGCCCCTCGACCCCATTGGGGGCAATGCCCCCAAACCCCTGTGAGGGGCACTGCCCCTCAACCCCATTTGGGGCATTGCCCCCAAATTCCCATTGAATTCATTTGATTTGCCATGTACTCTCCAAGTCCAAGTTTCCCTACAAGTCTTCATCTATAATATCGTCATGATCATCCAATGGGACAATCTTCCTTGATCCTTACATTCGAGTTTGACTAATTGGCATTCTAATGTTTTTTAATTTTATGGTGGTTTTGTTAAGTAGTATTAATAGCATTATAGTATTTAAGTATTTTAAATTTGTAATTTGCCAAAGTTTCATTTGTAAATTCAACATTGTAATTCTTATACATCTTTTTATAACTAGTTTTTCAAGTACTATATGTATATCAGCGTCGCCCCCCCACCACCGTCCCCAAACTTAGACCCTTGGTTCCCCCGTCCCTGAAACCCATCCCCTTCAAGAAACTCCGTGGAACACTAATAAATATAGGTTGTATATCTACTATTGAGCATGAACAAGATTGGCATGAAAATCGATACACACTACCCGATCTTAAGGATCTCATAGACAAAATAAAGGAGGCCAAACATTCTAGAAAAAATGAGGAGCTTTTGGGTAACATCAGATAGATATGGGTATGGAAATTTTTAATAGATATTGTGGTATGCTCTATCATGATTATTGTGATATACAAATGTACGTACATTATTATTAGATGTTTGTTTAACAAGGCTAAGTAAACTTGAGATATTAGAAATACTTTTCATATTTATTTAAATAAATATAAATGTATATGTATATGCATAAATATACATACATACATACATATACATATACATATATATACATAAATTCAGACATATATACATACATACATACATATACATATACATACATACATACATACATACATACATACATATATACAAACATACATACATACATACATACATACATACATACATATGTATGTGTATACACACACACACACACTGTAATGGATACCCCTAATCTGCCCCTGATTTTTTTGCTCAAATATCAACACTCACATCTGTAAGTATTTCGTCAAACAGTTGTCATGCATCCCCTTATGACTCCGTTATGGTTTGTTTTCAGAATGTTTGAGTGGTTTGTGTAGAAGTTGCAATAATGGAAATATTAACACAATGAAATACTCAAAGCATAACAATATGGAACTACATGCTACAGCAAACTCACATTTTATTTCAATTCAAATGTCATTGTATACATATGAACTGCAACAGCAAATAATAAATAGTTTGCACTCACATACAGTCCACGCTTTCTCAGTATTTTGACAGCTACAAACAGATTTAATTGCATACAGATCTGCCCAAGACAGGGAGTGCTAACACAGGGCATGAAGACATCACTTGCTTGAAGTGATCAAAACACTGTAGTGTTGCCTCTGTCCATACAAAAGCACCCTTCTTGGTGAGATATGTTAATGGTGTTACAGTCTGCGAAAAACCCTTCACAAATCTCTTGTAGAATCCACATAATCCAAAAAACCCTTTGAGCTGTGTAAGGTTTGTTGGAGTAGGCCAATCAATAATCGCCTTAATCTTTTCTGGATCCACCCTAACTCCATCAGCACTGATAATATGGCCAAGGTAGAGCAACTTTGTCATGCCAAACTCACACTTCGACTCCTTGGCATATAGTGACTCCCTCTCCAAAATAGCCAACACCTCCTCTAATTGCTATAGGTGCTCCCCCCAAGTCTTACTGAATACCAGGATATCATCAAAGAATATCAATACAAATCTCCAGAGCTTCCCTCTGAACACCTAATTCATACAACTCTGGGAGGTAGCTAGAGCGTTGGTTAGCCCAAATGGCATAACCAAAAACTCTAAGTGTCCGTAGTGACACCTGGAGGCAGTTTTTTCTATGTCCTCTGTCCTCATCCTAATCTGATGGTATCCTGAACGTAAGTCTATCTTAGAGAAATACCGTGCTCCATGCAACTCATCAATCAACTCATCAATCCTAGGGATGGGGTACCGGTTCTTAATCGTCTTCTTGTTGAGAGCTTTGTAATCAATGCACATACGCATTGTCCCATCCTTCTTCTTTACCAAAACAACTGCTGAAGCAAAGGGGCTTTTGCTTGGCCTAATATGCCCCATCTCCAATAGCTCCTTTATCGTCTTCTCTATCTCATCCTTATGCTTTTTAGGATGGCGGTAAGGGGTGATGATGACTGGTTTAGCCCCCTCCTCTAGCTCGATAACATGCTCTATACCTGTTGTGACCTTTTCACACATCACCCCATTCAAAATGGGGACCCCCTAATTTTTGCTCTGTTCCTCCTCTTTTGGCTTTGATTTTGTCTCTCTGTGTCTCTCTTTCTAATGTCTGCCTTTCCAGGGATGTGCCCGCCTTTGTGCTTAAACGTGAAATTTTGGCTAAGTCTGAGAATTAGGGTTTTGAGTCTTCCGGGCAGTTTGAATTCAAATGGAGTGAATAAGTTGAAATTTGAGTTTGGCAATACAGTCAACATGCTTCCAACAGGGCCCTAGCAGAATTTCATTGAATTCTAACAACTTACTATTTTTAGTAAGTACCTAATTTGGGACATTTTCTCAGCACTTTTGAAGTTTTATCCGTCACACTGCATCCAAAGCACGTCAAGCTATTTGTCTACAAGTTTTGAGCTGAAACGGACAACTTTCTATTTTTAGCAAGTTCACCTTCAAGAGCTGATTTTAGGTATTACATGCGAAGTTCTTCAGTGCATGTCTGGAGAATATTTTTGGGTTTTCTAAGACCTACACGATGATATAACATGCAAGATGAGATGATAACTTTCAGCACTCAACCTTCGAAGGCTATTTTTAGGGTTTGCATGTTGGAATTTTCTACGCATGTATGGACATTCTTTGTGGGTTTTTCAAAAGCTTCGCAGTGGTGTAACATGCAAACCAAGATCAGGACCTTTTTCAAGAGCTGTCTTCAGAGGCTATTTTTAGGGTTTGCATGTAAGACTTTTCAGCGCATGTCAGGTTATTCTTTATGGGTTTTTCAAGAGCTACGCAGTGATGTGACATGCAAGCAAAGTTGGTCACTTTTTCAAGGACTTACTATTTTTAGCAGGATCACTCCGATAGCTGCCCAGCACCTCAGTATCACGAACAGAGCAAAGTGCAACAGAAACGGAGTCAAACGAGGATCATTTGAGCAACATGCAAGTCAAATTAGGGTTTCTAGCTTCGGGACCCAAAATGAGGGGTCAAATGCCAGAATCCTCGAAAACCGATGTATCCCACTGCGATCAATATCTTCCAAGGATTCCACTGGTGAAATTTGAAGGCAATCTGAGCACTTACTATTTATAGTAAGGCACTCCAGAAACAGGCTATAAATAGTAAGTCAGCAACAGGGACCAGTGTGAACAGGCAAGTCATCCCATGAGGATCACACCATTTAGATTTCAAGTTGAATAGAGTTGTGGAAGTCCTGAAAACAAGCAGTTACTATAAATAGTAAAACACCTCCAGAAACATGCTATAAATAGCATGTCAGCACAAGATGGCAGTGTGAACAAATCAACTAGGTCATGAGGGTCCTGTGGATGAAATTTCAGATCAATCCAAGCTTCAGAGGTATGAAAATCAGAGACTTACTAAATATAGTAAAACAGGAGCGAGCAAGCCAGAAAATGTCTAAGTCCAAACAAATTCCTGCTCACCACCTCAAATGCGCCCTCAAGGAGAAGAGGCCATGAAAAATTGTCTAAGGCATGAGAAATTCCTGCTCAACCCCCTAAATGCACCCATCTCCAACATGTGAGAAGGTAGAAGTTACCAAGGCGTTGGATATTCCTGCTTGACCCCTCAAATGCGCCCTCAAGGAGAAATAGAGGTGATAAAAAATGTCTAAGTTTGAGAATTCCTCCTACCCTCAAATGCGCCCTCAAGGAGAGATGGCGATGGAGAAAATTCTAAGGCATGAGAATTCCTGCTAGACCCCTTAAATGCGCCCATGATGGAAAGGAGTCTAGAAAAATTTCTAAGTGTTGCTAATTCCTGCAGGGGTCTCCAAATGCGCCCAAGTCCTCTAGCCATGGAAGACATATAAAAAGTTTCTAAGTCATGTTAATTTCCTTCACCACCCCCTAAATGCGCCCTCATCTAGTCAAGGTGAAGAGAAAGGTGTTAAGGCGTTGCTAATTCCTCCTTGACATGCCAAATACGCCCAAGTGAGCTAGGAAAAAGACAAAAGTGTTCAAAATTCCTCCTTGACCCCTTGAATGCGCCCAACTTGCTAGGCTATGGAGGGTGAAGAAAAATATGCTAAGTGTTGAAAATCCTCCTAGACCCCCTATATGCGCCCATCTCTAGAAGTGTGAAGAAAAAAGTGACTAAGGCGTTGGAAGTTAAATCCTCCTCAGTAGGCAAAATGCGCCCAAGTGCAAGGTGAAGTTAAGACATGGGCTAAGGCGTTAATTCCTCCTAGACATGCAATATGCGCCCAAGTTCAAGATTACTCTAGGAAATATGTTAAGTATTGTTGAAATTCCTCCACCCCAAGTAGAATGCGCCCATGACTGGAGGAAGATGGATGGGAGAAAAATTATCTAAGGTGTGCAAAATTAAATTCCTCTTAGACCTCTCATATGCACCCATGTTGGTGATGATATTTAAAGTTTTTCTAAGACAAAATTTCACCTCTAGAGGAATACGCCCAGGCTTGAGTAAGGTGATGAAATTCACTGAGGCATGGATAAAATTGGCAAGGATGAGTCAGAATACTCCAGCTTCATGAGATTGAAGAAGATTTTCAAGGCCAAGCAAGAAAATACGCCCAAAGATGAAGAATGAGAATAAATTTGATGGCAAAATATTTTTCTAAGGTTAAAATTCAAAAATTAAATGTCCCCCTTCGTAGTGATGCACATGAATTTTGCATTTTGTGAGGGGAATTTTCTTCTGGGTACTGGATATCTTCGACAAGGAGATGATTTTGAAACTTTCCACGCCTCGCCTGAGACTTTAAGATGGAGATTTTACTCGGGCAGCTGGTTGATGAAATTTTCTAGAGGAAATAAATTATTTCTAAGGCAAATGGGTTGGAAATTTGGCTAAGGCAAAGAGGAGATAAAATTTCCCGAGGCTCAGGTCAGATAAAAGTTTCTAAGGCACAACTTCAAGGTTCACAAGAAGAAGAACTACGCCCAAGGAGTATAAGATGGGTGAAATTCTTTAAGGAATGAAAATGGAAGCTCAAGTCTCCAAATGCGCCCTAAGGGGGATATCATGTTGGTTGGAAAATTTTCTAAGGCAGAGAGAAATCAAACAACACCCTCTCAACGCGCCCTCAAGCTGGATGAAAGTTTTTGGGGCATCAAAAATGAGCATCAAGGAGAATGCATGGTCAAAGTACGACTATGATGGAGTATGAAGAAAGCAAAGTTGGCTAGAGAAAAACGATAAACCCTATCAGATTCAGAGATCACTCAGACCTTGGAAATCAAAACATCAAGATCAGGTAAGTGAAGTGGATTTATATCGTAGGTGTTTTGATGTTCTTCCTTTTGTTTATTTTGCAGGATGAATGTTGGGACCAAAGTGGGAGGACTTGAGATGATGGAGCAAGCACCCCAAAACAACGTTGCAACCTTGGAAGAGATGAAGTTGCGTGTTTCAAGCTCCTCCATGATGTCTCATTTGCGCCCAAACCATGAAGGGAGATGTTATCAGAAATGGCTAAGTGTTGCACCCAACGCAGGAAGGCAAGTGGCAAGGAGGAATGATCGAGTCCACGACTGAAGAATCCTTTAGGATCAGGGATGTAAAAATAATGAAGGCTCAAGCGTTGAAGAGTTGAAGAGTGATAGCTAAGAAAAAGATCGTCCCCAAGCACTAAATGCCCTCAAGGCTAAGGATGAGGAGTGAACAAAGGGCTTCAATGTTAAAGAATGACAACGGAGTGGGCTAAAGAGCAAAGCAGAGAAATTCCCCTCGAGTGTAAAGTCCTTCGATGACCCAAAAGATGTTCTCCAACGCGCTTCGTACAACTCAAGATGCAATGACAAGGAGGAAAACCACCATCAAACAAGTTAAAAAAAAGTTAAGAATGTCCCTGCCATATCAGTCCAAGAAATTGAAGCAATGGCGACCAAACTCATCCAATTTGCAGTCCAGAAGAGGAACAAAAACAATGCGAACGCGTTTCCAAACAAGAGCCTTCTAGAAGATGGTGGACATTAATTGCTCATTTATTACCCCACTCCTCTTGGTGGCGGTTTTTAGGGTTAGGGTTTATGTGGCTCGATCTGAGCCCTTCATTGTAATTGAATCTAAGTCGTCCATTGGACTGGGCCAACTATAAAAAGGGGCATCCCCCCCTCATTTGTACCTCATTAGATTAGAAATTAGATTGGACGAGATAGAATAGTAGAGAGGCAGCTTAGAGATAGCATAGTATAGATTGGTAGCTTAGATTGAAAAGGAAGGAAAGTCTTGTAAGGCATATGTCTTTACTTTTATTGTAGTCGGCCGTAGTTGGCCTAGTTGGTCGTAGTCGGCCAATTGTTAATAAAACTATAGTTAGTGGGAATAATAAATGTCATGTACATTCGGGTAATTAAGTCCCGATTAGTGATAACTGGCTATTATGAAACGTTGCGAGGGTTAGTTGCACAACTACCGCCGAACATTATATGTACTCAGTTTATGCAGTTGGGGAGTGATGTGAATAGTCATGATTGGTAATATTGTTGTACATGATATCATTGATAATGAATAAATCTTCTGATGTCCAAACATGATATATTTTTGTTCTATTATTCTATTCCATGTTCTGCATATGATTTAGTTTTCTCAGTAGTACGTAGTACTTGAATTATATTCCGTAGGGAAAACATTTGGCGCCATTGCCTGAGCAGACTAGGGAATCACTCGTCATGGCAGCGTGGTGGGTCTTCCGGCAGATGAGCCCGTGAATAGCAATGAGGAAAGGGAAGACCTATTGACTGAAGATTTTATCAATATGTGGAAGATATCATTACGAGATCACGTACGTAGGGAATCCCACAGACGGGAGATCCCTGAGGAAGTTATCTGGGATAGGTTGGAAGTGAACGACGAGGTGAATCACCTCCTGAATAGTATGCCCAAATTGCTGGCCCGTCATTTCATTATTCTGCAAGACTTGCGAGAAGAAGAGGATCGGGAACACCAAGGGCAGCAAATACTGCAGCGCTACGCAGAGAGAACCAAACGAGAAGAAGAGGAACGCGACAGTAGCCGAAGACGTACGTCCGGTAGTCAACAATGATCGCCTGAATAAATTTTAATGCCCGTACGACCGAACAAAGACAAGAACCGAGTACCTAGCGGGCACGAGACTCAAGAGGAGAAGGTTCGGCGATCACTCGGGCTGCAAGAACAAGAAAACCGACAAAGAAGACTGAAGCAAGTTGGTAAGGAATTTAATGAGGATCTAATTGAAATAAACCAGAGTATTAAAAGAACACATGAGAATCTAACAAGAATAGATACATCCATTGAAAGAGCACATCAAAGTTTGGTGGAAGGAAGGGACGAAGGACCCTTCGGCACCTCATACGTAGGAAGGTATGATCCTTATGAGAGCAAAGATGAATTAAGTAGTAGCATCAGACGTTTTCGGGAGTTGTCCTTATCAGACGACGACGAATGGCTGGTGAGTGGACGATTTGAGCCCAGTACCCCAAGGCGGAGAGAGTACCGAAGGGAACCCCAGGAGACTCAAGGTGTCGAGGATGCTGACGCAAGACGTGGGAGTGACTTGTACGTGGCCGAGAGTGCAAGTGACACACCGGAACGTAGCGGGGAAACCAATCTAATCGGGTCCAATACACAAGGAGGACAGCGGGGAAAGATGGCGACTCTTGAGCGGCAGAAGCTGCCGAAGTTTATGGGGAATGGGTCAAAAGATCCAGTACGACACTGTAAGACATGTGAAACTATCTGGATAGCCAACGGACAGGATGATCCGAACCAGTGGCTGAAAGCATTCCCAGCGACATTCCGAGATAGTGCCATCGACTGGTACTTTGAATTAGATCAAGCACACAAAGCTACATGGAGATTATTGAAGCAAGCATTTCAAAAGGAGTTCAAACTCTTACGAGATGCTAGCGAGATTGTCACAGAGATATACAATACTAAGCAGGGAAAGCACGAGAGTGTGCGGACCTACAATCGGAAATTGAAAGATTTGCTAGGGAAACTAGAGTCACAGCCTGCGGATGGCCTGAAGAAGAGGTGGTTTATTGAGGGACTGCTTCCCTCGCTCCGAAGGAAAAATGAAAGTGGTACCTCCATCCTCGTACACTGAAGCATATAATAGGGCGATGGCTATAGAAAGTGAAAACAAAACATCCTCCCGAGGGAAAAAGAAGACAGACGACAAGGAGAGTACAGACGACAGTGACGGTGAATCCAAGACTGTACAAGTACTCAGGAAAGATATGATGCGAATGATGAAAGAATTGAAGGCCGACAAGGAGAGTACGAGAGAAGCCAGAGAACTGTGGTGTACGGACTGCAATGGGGAAGGTCACACGAAGGCAAACTGTCCCAAGAACTTATTCTGCGATATCTGCCAAGTGATGGGACATTCCATCAAGGAATGCCCATACAACTTAAAAGCCAGAAGTGCACAAGTACTCTTCGCGCAGGGAGAACCGTCGACACCACCGAACACACCACCAAAGCCCTAGTACAATAGCAATGCATCCCCTAGAGGTTACCCGAGTAACAGAAGTCCAAGAAATATGATACAGTATGATGCAAAAGGAAGGCCCATGATCCAATGCAGGAAGTGCAACGAATGGGGCCACTTCGCTAGGGACTGCCCAAACGGTCAAGGTTCGAGAGGGAGATTGTGTAAGTGGTGTGGACCAGGCGATCATGAAGATAACGAATGCCCTAAGCAAAAGGGTATCCACATGCTGGAAGTAGAAGAACAAGAGGTACTGGCGATCACCAGAGCACAAGCAAAAAAGGCCACTTACCCAAATCCATGTACAGAGAAACAAAGGATGAAGAAAGCAAAAACCGAAGTGGAATTGGCGATGGCGAAGGAAAACAAGGTACCTCTGGAGAAGCCAGGAACCTCTCGGCGGTCGGAGACGGAAACCAACATCGTACGGCAAGTACTGTAGACCATCGTACCGATCAAAGTAACTGACCTTCTCCAGACTATGCCGCAGTTGGGACTGGCGATCACAAACATCGTCGTGGATGGCAAGCAACCACGATTGGAGGAATGAAGGCAAGAATTGGTACCAGAACTGCCACCGTATGGTGAACAAACAATCGACCCAGTATTACTCACAGCGAACATCAAGAAGATGCCAGTGGTCGTGCATATGGAGATCACAGGAAATATCTTGACAAATACTATCGTCAACGGAGGATCGGGAGTCAACATACTACCTGAAGACACATGGAAGAGTCTTGGGAAGCCTACACTCTAGCCGCCAACATTCCAACTGGTTGGCGCTGATCAACATGGTATCAAGCCATTGGGAACGCTCATGGCGCAGAAGGTGACGATCGGGACACAACAGTTTTTGCTAAATTTTGTCATCCCATTACAGAGGAAAGCATACAATGCACTACTTGGGAGAGGATGGCTAATAGCGACGAAGGCAAATCATAATTGGAAAAGGAACACACTCTCGATCGAGAACAACGGGCAAAAGTACGTCATCGACTTGAAGAACCAGGCCATGAGCGAAGAATTGGCTTCCTCCGGATCTGAATCGGATGGAGGTGAGTCGGATGTGGACGAAGGAAGGAAAGCTATGGAACTGAACACTGAAGGCATACTTGAACTCGAGAATTGTTCGGAAGACGAGACAAGCTCGCTGAATGGTTTATTTCATTGGCAAATGGAAGACTATGAAGTGTTCCACCAAGAATGTAGCATGCTACAAATCAGGGAAATCAAGGAAGAAGAGAAACAGGGAAGTCCCAGCCAAGCACTTCCGGCCGAGTATGGAGAGTACAAAGAAAGAGTATCAAAACTGGACAATACGCCAGTCCACAAGTCCAAGCAGGTACGAGATGAAAAAATTGTGTTAAAAAATGAAAAGTATGAAAAAATTAAAAAATTAGAAAAAAAGAAAAGAGATGAAGAGAGAGAAGAAAGAAATCAAAAAATAAAGAAAAATGGAAGAGAAAATGAGAAAAAGCAAAACATGAAGAAAGAGGAGAGAGAAAGAGGGAGGAATAATAAAAGAGAAATAGAATTTAGGAAGAGAAAAATTGAAAAGAGGAAAAAAGAAAAATTATAAATTATAAAAGGAGTGAAATGGGAAAAAATAGAAAGAATTAAAAAATTGAAGGGGAAAAATAAAAGAAATTCGAAGGACAGCAAGTTATATAAGAAATCAAAAGGCAATACTCTTATTCAGCATATAGTACGCCGAACGGTCACACTCGGGAAAGAAGAGGAAAGGAGAGAATTTTTTTCAGAAGCCAAGACAGTCACACGAAGAAAGGAAGGGCGAAGCAGGAAGAAGTTTGTACACCCTTGGTGCCTAAAGAAGTCCGTACGACTTTGTTGTCTGGAGAAGTTCGTACGATCTGACAAGGAGGCCGTACGCTGTAGCAAAGAAGCTGTATGTTGTAACAAAGAGGTCGTACGTTCTAACAAGGTGGTCGTACGTTTGGAGAAGAGGGTCATACGCTCTAAAAAGAGAAATTCCGTACGGTGTGGGGAGAATTTCGTACACCTCGAGAAGAAATCCGTACGATGTGAAGTGAAGTCCACCGCACGCTAGGCTAAGGAAGAGGCCGTACGATCTGAGGAGGTCGTACAATGCGTCAAGGAGAAATTCGTACGATGTGTAAAGCAGGAGTTCGTACGCATAAAGAAGTTTGTACGCATAAAGAAGAAGTTTGTACGCACTAAGCAAGGGAAGGCCGTATGGTGCAGAAAAGGAGAAGTCGTACTCAGTGCCGACTTGAACAAGGGGAGACATCAGAAGAGGGAGTCAAATGCAAACACCGTACCAATTGCCAGCAAGCATCACTAGTACAGAAATTGGAGTGCCGTACCATCCATTGCCACACCAAGCATCGACCTGGAGAAAGTAAAGTCTAAGAAAAACAATGCAAAATTTGTATTTTTCGGCTTTGTTAGCACTATTCGAAACCTGTGGAAAAATCATGAAATGGAGGCGCGAGATGTAGTTTCGAGTGGTTTCAAAAGTGTTAAATTGGTCTTGGCGGCGGGGGCGCTACCCCTCAACCCCGCCCTGTACCGCAACAAGGAGCGCGCTTGGGGCACTTCCCGCGGACCCCACGAGGGGCACTGCCCCTCGACCCAGCTGGGGGCGCTGCCCCCAGACCCCCACAAGGGGCGCTGCCCCTTGACCCCACTGGGGGCGTTGCCCCCAGACCCCCGCAAGTGGCGCTACCCCTTGACCCTGCTGAGGGCGTTGCCCCCAGACCCCCATCCGATTTATTGGAATTGCCAATTTGCAGTGCAACCAGCCATCATAGTACCGTCGCAGGAGCAATTGGCTGCCGAGCAAACGAGAGTTGCAGCTCTCGAGGAGAAGTTGGATGAGAATGATAGTTGACAGAGAAGGATACCCAGGTGGCTGATAGCACAGAGGGAGAATCAATTACAAGGAAAGGACGAGGAGTTTTTGTTTTCAGTCGTCTGGAAGACGACTACTTTGTGGGGGGGATGATGTAAGGCATATGTCTTTACTTTTATTGTAGTCAGCCGTAGTGGCCTAGTTGGTCGTAGTCGGCCAGTTGTTAATAAAACTATAGTTAGTGGGAATAATAAATGCCATGTACATTCAGGTAATTAAGTCTCGATTAGTGATAACTAGCTGTTATGAAACGTCGCAACGATTGGTTGCACAACTACTGCCGAACGTTATATGTACTCAGTTTATGTAGTTGGGGAGTGATGTGAATAGTCATGATTGGTAATATTGTTGTACATGATATCACTGATAATGAATAAATCTTCTGATGTCCAAACATGATATATTTTTGTTCTATTATTCTGTTCCATGTTCTGCATATGATTTAGTTTGCTCAGTAGTACGTAGTACTTGAATTATATTCCGTAGGGCAAACAAGTCTTCCATTTGAATACTTTGTAAGAAGTTGTTGTGAACACTTTCATAATAAAAGAGTTTTCATTGATGGTGATCTCTTCTTTTGTTGTGAGTAGCTAGTGAGGCTTCTTCGTCCTTCCAATTCACGTAGAATCTTTAAGTAGCTTAAAGTAAAGTAGATTTCATCTCATGCAAGTAGTTAGTAATTGTGGAATTGTAATGTCCCCTTCTCAAATGTGATCTTTCCAGTTGGCCATGGCCTATTCCGGAGACCCGTAGGCTACTCGGATGGTGAAATTAGGGTTTCCTGTTTTTGAGGAGGTTGTTGCTTGAAGTTTGGAAATTGGATTGCGGATTCTTTCTGGGTTTTCAAAGAGCTTCGCAATGGTATGGTCGGTTTGGTGTTTGGAGCAACTTCATGAATTTACTATTTTTAGTAAATTCTATTTCTGGCAGTGGTCCTGTTGGCTACAGTACAGTTGGCTCTCGTCTTCAACCAGTTCAGTTGATAATTTGATTTTTGGCCCTTGGATGCATTTTCTGGAGAGATAAGTTATTTTTATATTATAATGTTATATTTTAATATTATAACCCCTTGGCCTAGCATTACAACTTTATGTTGTTTTAAAAAGGGGAACTTTATGGGTAAATGCTTCATGTGGAGATAACTTATATTTTTAAGGCCAAATTAAGGGTTGAAGAAGTGGGACGCCTACTTGTGGAGAGAGATTAATTTTTATAAAGTAAAAATATTGCCTTGAGAATTGGACGCCACCTTTGGAGGGAAATAAGTTGAATTCAAATTTGAAATTAGGGTGCCCTTCTTGAAGCTTCTAGAGGATTCTCTTCCAGTCTATAAATGTTGGCTTCTTCTCTTCATTTGGACATCTCATATTTTCAGTAAAGACATGCTACCAAAATGGTGACAGATTGCTTCGAGGAAAGCACACCTCCTAGCTTGGCTCATCTTCTTGCTTGAAAGATAGCAACTAGTTGAGAGTTTTGGGTATTGAACCAATCTGATTTCCTGCCAAGGGCGACCTAGCATGTCAAGTTTCAGATTTTTTAAATGTGTCTTGAATTTTATGGAGCAAAATCGCCCCTCCTTGAGGGTCGTACTTTTATGAGCATGCATTGATTTCCGTGCAAAATAAATAGGAGTTATTTGGGTTGGTTTCTCAGTCACTTTTGGGGGGCCATCATATTAGGGGTTGAATGCATTTAGTCTCATGATTTGGGTGAGTTTAGAGTGATTTGTGAGCATTTTAGTAAGCTACTATGTTGCTGGTCTGTGCAATTTTCTGTCATAATCAGTCATATCAGACTTGGGAAAAAGTCATTAGTGAGTGAGAAGTTGATACTAAAGGGATTTGGGGGCATTGGAGATTAGTTAAAATTATTGCAGCATCTGAAGCTTCTAATCTTGTGTTTCTTGACAGGCTCTCTAACTTATTGTAAGCTAAATAGTAGTACTGTCAGCAATTCTCTCCTCTCCTCTTTGAATTTACATGTACTTCCCACTGTATAAGTGGAAAAGGCCGGCTTGCCCCCTATTTACTTTCAGTTAGTAGTTGTAGGGATCCTCTGACCACATGCTCGCCATCACTCGGCGCCATTCTTGGTTAGAGTTACTTCAGCTCATCTGCATCTTGATCCTCTGACCATATGCTCGTCTATCCTAGACACATTCTTGGTTAGAGTTCCCTTTCAGTTTGCATCTGCATTAGATCCTCTGACCTTATGCTCACACCTTGCCCACATCGGGATCTTGGTGTACATTCTTGGTTAGAGTTGCTTACGCAACGTTTTGGTTTAGAGCTAACCTTAACGGGTGCATGTTAATTGTAATTGCATTTGAAAAAACAAAAAAAAATTAGTCCGGTTCATTACAGGAATGTGGTGCTTAATTTGAACAAAACTTCGCTTATCCATACCACGAGCGGGCTCGCTGACAGTGGGTTCGCCATGTGTGGTCAATTGGAACATTGTGAACTTAACTTCAATTATGGTTTATATGTTGGCATGCGTCGTTGTGATGGTGTCTTCATGCTGAACCGTGATTTGAATACCTTTGATTACTCCTCTGAAGATTGCGCCGGTTTTGTGTAAGCTGTCTAAAGCGAGGCAAAGCAAAGCTCGGTTGAAGTCTGCGAGAATTGATCACCATGTCCCACACCTTAGAGTAGAATTATAGCATCTCTTATCCCTACACTCATTTAAATTCAGTTCATTTCCGGTTAGTGTTATGAAACTTGCACTTACCTGCCAAATCATTCGAACCACATGAAATCCTTTAATCTGTTGTATGTTGTCTGCTGCTGAACAATTGCGTAATTCCCTTGAAATACCAGCAAATCACATCGAGCCAACTAAGACTATTCATCGCCTAGAAGGAACCTTGGAGTTGAACGCACGAACTCTCTCGCAATCTTAGCGTGCTAGATACTTTGATCAAGAGAGAATAGGGTAGCCGTTGGCAACTTTATTCTGTGTTGGTGCAGTCACGAAAATCACATCAACAATACCCCTCTCAGGTGGAACCCCATGTGGAATGCTACCAAACACCTTACCATGCCTAGAAATGATCTCCTATATATCTAGAGGATGGCTTTTAACCTGCTGCTCTAGAGGTGTAGGCATGATCAAACATTCTGCTTCCCACTCTACATCATCATGTCTAAATAACCATTCCATCCTCTTCAATGATACCACCCTGAGTCCCCCATCTGATAAACCTCGAAGCACCACCTTCCTGCCCTAATGTTGAAACCTCATCTCTAACTTAGCCAAGTTGAAGGTAAATTCTACCAGAGAAGCCAACCATGTCATTCCCAAGATGACATCACAATCACCCATGTCAACTACATAGAAATCATCCTCCAACTCATAATCTCCTCCCAATCTGATGCGAAGATTTAAAATCTTTTGGGTGCATAATAACTTGTGGCCACTAGCCACCATGACTCTAAACCCCGCGTGCTCTTTTGTCTGAAGGCCTCTCTTAGCCACCATCTGTGCATCGATAAAGTTATGCGTTGCCCCTGTGTCAATCAATGAAACCATACGCTACCCCTGAATCATCCCTCTTACCTTAAAGGTGATGGCCTTCTGGACCCTTGTCAACCATGCAAGAGACTTCTCATCATCCGAACTCTCCTCAACAGTGCTCACCCTGACTAGGCTCCGAATCTAAATGTTGCTCCCCATCCTCGAAAGGTGATTCTTCTGTTGAAAAATACTCCATTTGTTTAGCCTTTTCCTTATGCGGACACTTATGGGAAAGATCCCATGGCTCCCTACAATGAAAACATAGTTTTTTCTTCCTGAGCTCATTGAGGGTGTCATTGTCCAACTTTTTAGTTTCCCCCTTAGGCTGTTGAGTGTCCTTCTAAAATGTTTTCTTTTCCTTATCCTTCTTAAAAAGAGAGTCCTTAGAGTGAAATTTACTCCTATAGTAAGAAGGTGTTAGGTCTCTTGCCTTCCTGATGGCCTCCTGGAGTGAAGGGTTGTGTCCCTTTACCCAGCCTCACAAGGGATCGGAAATCCCATCCATGAAAAGAACGACGAGTCTCCTCTCAGATATGTCTATCACCAATACTGCCAGCTTCTGGAACTCAGTAATATAGGCCTCCGCAAAACCCCATTGTCTAAGCTGTGCTAGCTCCTTGAAATGCAATTCCAAGTCCTTAGTGTCAAACCGCTCTACCAGCCTCTCGATGAACTCTGCATATGTATCAATTTGGTTATGTCCAAGTGTTACCATCCCATGGTGCCACCACTCATGGGCACCGCCATCTAGATGTAGAGCTACGTACTTGATAGCATCATCCTCAAGCATCGGATTGAGCTGGAAATATGTATCAAGCTTTTGCACCCAAGCCCTGGCTGTAGTCTTGCCTGTACCATCGAAATATGGAATGGAGAGCTTACCCACTTTCTTCTTAAGCTCATAATGTTGTTGCCTGTTAACTCTATGAGGTAAATGTTTCAACATAACATCCATGTACTCCCTGAAAGACATCTCACCCTGAAAATCCGGTCCAAAATTTCTCCAATCCTCTAGTATCTGGTCCTGTATCTCCTGCTGTGTAGGTGCATTATTATCCTGCTCATTTTGCCTCGGTGGGAATTGAGGCATAAGGGGTCTAGTGCTAGCTGATCCCGCTCTGTTATACTGTCTGGCTGCCCCTATGTTCATTGAACCCTCTCCATTACCCCCATTTCTACCATTTCCCTGTCCTCCGGCATTATTGTCCCCTTGATTTCCATTGATTCCCTGCTCTCCCTGATTACCATTGTTTCCTTGGC
>VDFB02102074.1:0-5000 GCA_007258455.2 Sequoia sempervirens | reverse complement strand
AGCAAAGGCTCTTATTTATAGGCAAGGAGAGGAGTAGGGAACCCTAAAATCTCCTTGCTTTTACAATCTAGGGCTTGCTCAGCAAGCAAGCTTTATTTCTAAATCTAGAAAGAAGATAACATCTAACACCTAAGAAAGCAAGAAAAGTGGGAAACGCCAACTATTACATTTATCTTCTTTCTTTTCTTCAAAGAATGGATAAGAATTGTTCCAAGAATAGAAAGAAAGCGGAAAGAAAGCTTCTAGATGAAAGCCATTTCAAATCTCAATCACATCTGCTAAAAAGTTGGAAACTGTGTCCCAGTTCGGTGCATCTATCCCATCAATAGCAAAGCTGCGTTTTTCCAAGATATCTTCTCCTTTTGCAATTGATCTTAGGAAATCTTCGACCTCATTGGCCGCTTTTTCAAATCTTGCTAACATCATGACAAGGTGATTTATTCTGCCGCCAACTGTATTGCAGCTATCACAGCTGCGAACAACACTCTGAAATTGAGTTTGCACTTCATCTAGCCCGACGTAAGAACCATCTTCAAGACTGTACCGAGAAGGAATCTTTGTGGCAAACTCATTGCTGAAAAGAAGAGCTTCAATCACCTTTGTCTGTAGGCAATAAACTCCTCAAATATCCTCTCGTAAGTTTTAACCTTGAAGACATGACGCTCTCTCCAAGCAAGGATCTGCCTCTTGTGTTCTTTTGAAGCCGCTGAACCATAGGCTGTATCCAAATCAGCAATGATGATTTCATGCCTTGGTTTAACCTCAGCCATTGATTGTTCAAACCCTTGGATACCTTGACGTAGCTCATGAGCGTTTTCTCTCAACTGAAACATCTATGCCAAGATCTCCTTTCCTCTGACAATGAAACTCTCGATCCACTCTTGAGTTTCTTTCCCACAAATGACCAGCTATCTCAATTGATGATGATTAGCTGGTGTCTCTAAAACCTGGGGCAGCAACTGGGTTGCTTGCAAAGTACCCTAGACAAGATCAGAAATGAAAAGCTTGAGTTGTATTTCAGCCTTGAGGGCTGCTTTGTCTTCTCCGTCCTTGATCACCCTCTCTTGAAGGCTTTCAGACACAACTCTGAATAGACTGACATCTGCATGCTTGGTGTTTTTACCAAGATTAGCCTTGACCATCACAAAGTCGTCCATCTCAACTTCATCTCTGTTCTTGTCCTCTGGGGCTAATGCAGTCTCCATGACTATTTCACCATCAGGATTCCTATCAAAGTGAACTTGCTTCTTTGCTTTCTTCTTAGGAGGTTCCTGATAGATGTTATCAAGGTCATCAAAATTCACCTGATATGGAGGTCTTCTTCTTACCCTTCCCAAGGGGTTCTCAAGCCAAGACACGGTAGTATCTTTACTAACTTCCTTAGGAGGTTCAATTGCAATTTCTTCGTCATCTTCAATATCAAGGTCAATGTGGATTGGTGAAGACCCTGTCAGTGGTATGGAGTCATGTGCTAAGGGCGCTTCTTCTGTCTCCTTCTAAGGTATAGGCTCTTCTGGAGGAGCTTCTGCTTCAACCGTTGATGGCTCCTGTATGACTATGCCTGAGAAGTCTAACCTCCTTACATTTTTGGTTGACCTGCTGCCCTTCACACCATCTTAAGACTGACTTACGCCTTTCCCTTTTGATTGTGCTCTGGAAGAAGAGGGAAGTGACGGCTGTACCCTTGGTGGCTCTGTTGCTGGTATGGATTCTTCCTTTTGAGAACTAGGAAGACCTTGCTATGTTCGAGGACTTGCCTTGTCCTTTCTTCGACTGAGAGGGATTCCTCATTAGCCCAGTTGACTTGAGGAAGGGGCTGATCTTCAATTCCCTTTTGGGCATACATCGGGAGTAACACATCCTCAACATCATCTAACAATCCTTCGATATCCTCTGAAAGGAAATCTTTCATCTGGTGAAGAGTGAGTCTGTTGTAACTACGCCTCCGCACCTCGAACTCATCTGTACAATTGGCCCAAAAATCTTCAAGGGCGGATATGTGAGCATAGTTTCTCTCAAGTCGGCCAACATAGACACCATGAGGGTCATAAGATCGTCTCTCGCTGTAAGGCTTGAGACCAAGTTTATCTAACTCATCTCCCATGGTTTTAGCATCTGCTGTTGTCCTGCATGTATAGATTTCCAGTACCAATGGAAAATTGAGAGCTAGTTTCTTTCTATTCCTCAAGAATGCATGGACATCGTGTGCTTGCCTTAAGAACTCCATGAAGACAACTTCGTCTGATGGGTACCTTGGTAGCATGAGCGGGGCACCAGAATAGCCATAGACTCTGAGATAGGTGAAAGTAGGAAATTGTATGAACCAATCTGCCCACTCCGCCATCGCTTCCCTAGCAACTGAAGAGATACAGACGTGCAATTCATTGTCCAAGTCCCACACTGTGTACATCAGGAAAGCCTCATTCACCCTCTTGTAGTGATGCAGTGACTTCGTGAATTCCAACTAAGGATAGTAGATGTAGATATGTTGCACGCTTAGTGATCCCTCGGTGTTCAACCCTCTGAATTGACCTTGATAGGCCACTAAGTAGACTAGGTAAGAGACCATATGGAACTCATGAATCTAGAAATACTCTGTTATCTGCTGATGAAGGCTGTCACTGATCAAAGTGGGCCAATCATAGAACTCAGTCTTCTTCATGATGTGGGGTTATCGCGTAAAACATCCAAGGCTGAAACTTGGTAGCATCTTCTGATCCAATTACCCTATTGAGCAAGGTGATTATGATAGCAATCTCATCCTTGAACTCTCCTCGCCCGATGTTCTTAGGCAAAGTCTTATGCTTTTCCTTCATCCACCTTTGTGCAATCTTCTTGTTGTACTTGTCCTTGTGCATTTCCCATATCCTCTCACATTCACCCTTTGAGATAGTGACGCTTTCAGGCCAAGGGGGAATGGAGAAGCATTTCTCGATCATGTAAGGCTTCAAACTGCAAATCAACCTACCATCAACTGATTGAATCTCCCTTGTAGTCGGGTTGTAATGCTTGATGCAAGCGATTACAAACTTGAGACTCTGAACTGAGATAGGAACAGACGCTACTGCAAGGAGTCCAAAGTGTCCCAGGTTTCTGATGGTAGTGTTGCCTGCGCTCTCCAAAGCATGTAGATCAAACACCGGCTTGATGTGATGCAAGTCCGTCTCAACTGTTTTAATGAAATCATGGTAGAGAGCTGATTTGGTCTTGAAATCATTGGGAGTGTATTCCATTTTGAAAACCTTGAAGAATGACTGTAAACTCGCCTAAGTTCAAACAAGTTTTGAGCAACTTACTATTTTTAGAATGCTGATTTTTCTTCCTCCAACGGACAAAAATTTGCAAAAATTTTCTGAGATATAGGTTTTGCTTAGAATTTCGTTGCAAGACAAACCCAAATCGTCCGTTTTTGAAAATTTTGAATTTAGACTGAAAAAGCAGCAAACCCTAATTTCTTCAATTTTCACGAAAAAAGTTGGCACCTGGGTTTTGTTCAGAATGCAATTAGAAATGAACCCAGTTGATTAGATTTGAAAAACACTAATGGCTGATCGAAAAAACAGCCAACCCTAGAATTTGAAAAAAGCTGTGATATGGGTTTTCTTCAGAAGATTGATTTGAGAGGACCCAGATGATTAAAAATTGAATGCACTCAGGATTTCACTGACATGCAAAGCAAAAAGCAGCTGCTGCAACTTGATGAATTTCTTAAAAATTTCTTCAGAAGAATGAGATAACAAGACCCAGATGGCTGAAAATTTGAAAATCTTGGCCTCCTTCTTGAAAAATTTGATCTTCTGGATGAAAAAGCATGAAAAAGCAAGGCCTTATGCTGCTGGTCTGAAAAAATTGATGAAGAATCAGCAAACTTGAGTTCTTGAATCTTGAAAAATTTCTTCAAACTTGCTGCTCCAACTTTCTCCTTTGAGTGCTACTTGCAAAAATAATGAAAATTACATTGAAGAGAGGTGTTAAATAGACTTAGGGTTTGAAATAGGTCTGCTTTCTTCTGCTTTTATCTTCAAAAACCCTAAAATTGGCCTGTTCAATGAACTTGGACATCCTCATCCTCTTGCAATTTTGAAATTTTTTTGAAAAGTTTGAAAAATTTGCTAAGGCATTGAAAGTTGGGCACCCTTCTTGGCTAGGGATGCCCACTTCACCCAAAGTTAGTCATTTTTTGAGTTTTTCAACTTATTCACAATTTTGACCCCCTACTTTGACCTCGATCTCCAGCTTATAAATTGATCCGATGAACGAGCTGGATGATTCATCACGTAGCCTAACTGATTCTGAGAAGATTGTTCTAGAGGCGCCTCTGACGGAAAACTTCGTTTTGACCTTCAAATTCATGGGAGCCTATTTCTTCCAAGGGCGCCCATTCTGTCCAGAGTTAGCCATTTTTATGATTTTCAAGTTCTTCCTTTTCCCTTTGATCTTCTGATGAAATCTCTGTTCCGGGAGCTACGCTGGTCTGATTGATTGGCTGACAGGCTCACTGGATAGCTTGGTTGAATTTAACGAAGTGATCTTAGAGGCTATATAGGTGAATTCCATCATTTCAGAGCCCAAAAGCTTGGGCGCCCTTTTTCACCAAGGGCGCCCAACCTCACCAGACTTAGCCATTTTTATGATATCTTCATCACTTTCTCTTCTACAAATGATCTCGTCAAATCCGGGGACCCGGAGCTCGAATTGGCTGATGACTGGGCTCGTTGCAGAGCTGAGGAGAAATCAAGAGGGGTCTTCTGGAGACCCTTCTATTAGAAAGTTGAATTTAATACCCCAAAAGCTTGGGCACCTATTTGCTTCTGGGGCGCCCATTTGCTCCAGACTTAACCATTTTCTTCTGATTTTCATCTTTGAGTTCAAACCTCCATCTTGTACCTTCCACTTTGACCTGGATTTTCCTGAGATTGGCCAGTCGAATGCCTTGACAAAGATATTCGTTGCGAAGTAGACTGAATTCCGGAGAGATTGATACTTCAAAGAACCCTAAC
>VDFB02102073.1:0-27519 GCA_007258455.2 Sequoia sempervirens | reverse complement strand
CCACCTTGTTCCATTCTCGAGGAATATTACCAAAGGTGATAGTATCCAACATCCCACTCAAAGTAAAAATTTGCTTAGACACAACCGCGAGCTGCCAATTCACCCCATCAAACTGCCATTTATTCAGCATGATAATCATCACCTAAGAATCTAACTCACAAACAATGCTCCTCCAACCAAGGGCATAATCCCATTCAAGGGCCAAAAGAATCACTAAGGCCTCCATATAGTTATTGTTTTGCTTACCTTTATACAGAGAAAAGAAGAAAATCACCACCTTCAGATATCCCTATCAATACCACCCACTCCTGCATGACCAGGGTTACCCCTAGATGATCCGTCTGTATTAATTTTTAGTACCCCAGAAGTGGGGGGGCTCCAATAACCATTGCGTTGGATCCTTACTTTGCCACACCTTCTTTGCCCAGGTCTAGTACAACCCCTACCACCAACTAGAATCTCCAAAGTTCTAACCATGCTCAGGTCATTAGGATCCACTAGGACCGAAAGATCACACTTAGCCACTAGAGTCTCTTGAATAACCCCCAAAATCCTCCTCCAAAGTTGACCAACCAAAAAAAATTTATCCAAAAAAATCCTACAATTGCATTCCAACCAGATATGCCAAAAAATCAAACTAGGACTAATTTTCCAAGCAGTTTCATGAAAAGAAGTTCTCACTAGGGGCCTTCCCTGGCTCTTCCAAAAGTCCTCCAATGAACAAGCATGACAACATGGTTGATTCCAAGCTGTCCACTAGAGATGCCAAATCATTCTAGCAAAGGAGCACTGCAAAAATAAGAGTGAGGAACACTCTTCATGACAATTGCACATAAAACACATAGAAGGGCCCATAAATCCACGCTTTCTTAGATTCTCCCAAGTGAGGCATTTCTTTTGCACCACAAGCCAAGCAAAGAAATTGCACTTAGGCCAAGAAAATCTGTTCTAGACCTGTTTCCACCACGAGACCTCCAAACCCCCAAATGCCTGCCCATCTAGTACCTGGTATTCTGAGGAAACCAAGAATTTCCCCTTCGGGTCATCTCCCCACACTAGAACATCTCCCCCTAAAGAGAGTTGCAAGTCCGGCCGACTAGAATATTAGCCAACTCCTAATGATCCTCCTCAAAACCCCCTAGGGGCCACTCCTGTGGGTCCTTCCACCTGAAAAGATTCACTTGACCTGTGACCAGAGGCACTTTGAAATTTGCCACCTAGCTCTGACCCACCTCAAGGAGATGATTACATAAATCCTACAAATGAGGATGAGACAACATAATAGGAGGATGTCCATCCCAGGAATCAAACCAGAATAAAGCATTCAAGCCACTATTACATATCCAAAACAACCCTTGTTTAATTAGATTGGCCCCTCTTTTAATAGTGCTACAAATCATGGAGCCCTTCCCCTCAAGATTGAAACGAGGCACATCAGCACTCTCCACTTCCTCAAGATATTTGGAGGAGAGAATTTTAGCCCAAAGTTGGTGTTGCTAAGTACACCATCTCGAGTATAAATTTGCAGCCAAAGCTTGCCCATTCAAATAATCTCTACGCAAACCAATCCCACCTTCCTTCTTTGGTCTACAAGCCATATCCCACCTAACCAGGCTCCACTTCTGATAAAGGAGATTACCAAACCAAAGAAACTACCAAGAAAGACTCTCAAAATCTTTGATAAAGCAAGAGGGTGTCGATAAAACAAAACACTTGTATAGAGGAAGGGCCTAAACCACTGCTTTCAAAAGGGTTACTCTACCAGCAGACGAGATCCATCTATAAGTCCAGTGACTAACCTTTTTGTGAAACTTGTCAATAATATCTTGCCAATGAAGCCTCATAAGCGAACGGATAGCCAAAGGAATGCCCAGATACACAAAAGGAAGCAAGCCAATTTGAAATTTGAGGATCCCCACAATTCTCTTCTGAATGAGCTTACAAGTATTGAAGAAATATATGAAATATTTCTCCTCATTAATACATTGTCCCAAAGTAGCCAAATAACAATACAGTGCTTTCTGCATAGCAATAGCTTCATCAATTCTAGCCATACCCATCAAAACAGTATCATCCACAAACTAAAGATGAGATTGGTAGGGAATTCTAGTTCCCCAATCCTAGCTTCGAATGAGACCCAACTCCACACGGGACCTAATAAATCTGCCCAACCCTTTAGCCATTAAAATGAAGAGGTAAGGAGATAGAGGGTCTCCTTGTTTGAGGCCATGAGATGCCCTAAATAGCTTAGTAGGCTCTCCATTGACCAACACCAAAAAATAAGTTGATGTAACACAACTCTTAACCCACTCAATCCACTCACTGGAAAAACCAAAAGCCCTCAAGATCTTGAAGAGGAAGGTCCACTTAACCTGATCATAAGCTTTTGCCATCCAATTTGATGAACATAGCCTTCTCTCTCAAAGTAGCCATAGAGTGAATGTTTTTAACAACAATTATGACCCCGTCCAAAATCTGTCTGACAGCAACAAATCCTCCTTGTTCATCCAAAATTAACCTGCTTAACTAGGGCTTCAGACACTCTGCAATTAATTTGGTAATGATCTTGTACACCACATTACATAAAGAAATTGGCTTGAAAAGATCCAAGGAGTTCATGTTAGGTTAGAGATGGCGTGATATCTAACAATTAAATGCGATTTAAATAATAAATCGTGAGAAACCAAAACATACGTAATAAATCATAACAATGAGAATTTAACGTGGTTCAATCTAACTGGCTAAGACCACCAAACCGCTACCATCCAATACTTTTATTATCCGCTGCAAAACCTATTACAACTAATAATCGCTTTTCTCATACTGTGAACCCCAAGCCAACCCTTTTTAACAAGCTTTGAGAAGCCTGTAATTAGGTTTAAAGTCATTTTTCCTTTTCACCGATGACTCGAAAAAAAAATGGCAAAAAAGGTTTGGGTCATGCTCTCGAACTCCTCGCCAGCGGGGTCAGCCACCCCCGGTTCCTCATACGGGGGCCCTGCCCGCCTCGACCCCTCGACAAGGAGCCCGGGGCCAGGGTGTACAAGATACCATGGGCTATATAGTATAGCATGATCAATCGCCACATACCAACAACCACACCCTCCCTTTTTGGAATAAGAGCCAAAAAAATTGCATTCATGGCCTTCAACATCTGCTTATTCTTCTATGACTCTTGGACAACCTTCATAAGGTCCAGTTTGATAACTTCCCAATATTCCTAAAAAAATTCCACTGGAAACCCATCTAATCCAAGAGCTTTACCTTTTTTCATTTGCAAGATGATATCCTCCAATTCCTGAAGGGAGATTGGTTTGAGCATAGCATCATTCATTTTGTTGGTAACCATGGGAGGTATACCATTCACTATCATAGCTTCATCCTCATCTGCAGGAGGGGAATCCTCAGTAAACAAGGAAGAAAAATATCTAACAAATTCTTTTGAAATTGCAATTGAGGAAGAAAGAATGACCCGTTCCAAAGACACAAGGGAGGAGATAATATTTCCCTGCCTCCTATCCCTAATAGAATTATGAAAAAGGCAGTGTTTCTATCACCCTCCTACAACCAATCAATTCGAGATTTTTGTTTCCAAAAAATCTCTTCCCTTAAATCCCATTCCTCCGCCTCCTTCACTGTCTCAGCTTCTAGCCTTCCCAGATCCATAGTGAGACCATGGTCTCGAATCTATCTAGTAATGGAGTCCAAGTGAGCCAGGGCATCCCTCCTTGCTAGAAAAACATTACCAAAAAATTGTCTATTCCATCACTTCAACCTATATTTCACATATTGTATCCTCTTAGAAAAATAGTATATTGTCATCCCATAAGAAGGTTTCCCAAAGCACCACCATTTTGGAGTCAAATCATGTAGTGGCATGTCTCCGAGCCACATGAGTTGAAATCTAAAGAACTACTTCTTCGAGGATTGAGAGAAGATCGCTAAAAACTTAATTAGTCAGTGATCAAATCTTCAACCTATATTTCACATATTGTATCCTCTTAGAAAAATAGTATATTGTCATCCCATAAGAAGGTTTCCCAAAGCACCACCATTTTGGAGTCAAATCATGTAGTGGCATGTCTCCGAGCCACATGAGTTGAAATCTAAAGAACTACTTCTTCGAGGATTGAGAGAAGATCGCTAAAAACTTAATTAGTCAGTGATCAAATCTACACCAATCTAATATCTCTGAACTAGTAGACCATCTATCACTGAGCCAAAAACTAGACACTAAGAACCTATCCAATCGTTCAAAGATGGCATCCTCCCCACTTTGCCTATTATTCCAGGTAAATATGCCATTAGTAGTGTAGACACTAAAAAATGTCCTAATCGATATCATAAATTTGAAACATATTTATTAACATCATTTCCTCTTTAATCCATCCTCTTTTCACTTAATTGATTTAATTAGTCTAGCTAATTAATTAATTGCACCATTTTCATCTATTTGTCCTAATTAATTAAATTGGGTTAATTCATCTCTTTTCGCACTAACACTTCATCTAATTAAATTTAATAAATCAAAATATTTAATTTAATCTCCTAGGTCATCTTATTTAATTAAATAACCCTATCTTGTTTAATTAAATATCATTTTACCCCTCCCCTATTTATTAAATCATCTAATTTAATAAATGTCTCTTAATTCTTCTAATTCCCTAATTGAATAAATTAAACTAATTTTCTTCTAATCAAGGGGAATATTCCCATGGAATATTCTTTATCCCTTTTTGCACAATTAAAACTTTGTTTTAATTTGTAAAATACCTTTTTCCTCATCTTAAAGGAATATTCTCTATCCTCCAATTAACTCAGCTTCAAATACAAGTTAACCTTCAACCTCTTTAGCAAGTTACCTTTGACTTGTGTGAGCAATTCAAAAGTGTGTTTGTTTGAGGCAAGTGTGAGCCTTTGATTAACTTTCATCATGCATTCTCATCCATTGATGAGAATTCATGGTTCGTGCCTCTCATCCCCTTCATCTTGAACTGTTGATTAAGCTTTTTGATCTCAACCATCCATTCCTCATTTGCTCTCCTATAAATAGATTCAATTATTTGAGATTACCGGATCCATCTTTTATTTGCAACGTTGCTTTAAATTTCATCTTCGCCATACCTTCTGGCCTGCAATTTACTCGGCCTTTTAGTTTTCTATGTTTTCTGGTTTAACGTAGTAGAACTCATTCCATTGCTCCATGCACCGTTCGAGTTTCAGTACAACGAGGTTTTCATCTCGAAGATACCTTTAATAAACAGCTTTAGATTGCTTGGGAAATCAGGCGTATCGATTCAGCATAAACCATGGCAACCAAACCACCGGCGTCTGTTCTTTTCACCGGAGGCTTCCTTAACGAACGACTATGGTGCTCACCCGTCCCTTCCCGATTCATCGCACGTCTCTTACGGAACGTTTATCGTGGTCGCCATTCCGGCTGATACCAATTTAATGCCATACCCGGGAACATCAACAAAACGTTCTTAGCAGTTTCATATCGTGTAGTATGTTAGGTTTTGATGAAATGTTTAGTTTTAATCTTGTTTGATCGATCTTGTTGAGATTCAAGTATTGGTGGGTCTATTATGCTTCGATTCTTCATGGATCAAGCATAATTCGGCCCATACCGGTATTTTCACATCGACACTCTAGCACTAGGAGGGAAAACCAATCATTTAGTTGTTTTTTAGCTTTAAATCCATGTTCATGTTGTTTTGCAGGTTCTAGTGACGCTCAAACCACAAACAATGACACTATTTGAATAGCGTCACCATATAGTGACGCCCAAGCAATTTGAAACAGTGACGCGTATTTAATTGGCCGACATCAATTTAAATATAACGATGTGTATTTAATTTTAAGATATCATGGAACAAAAATGGCAATGCTCAAATTCACTAGACCGACGCTTTCAAATTTCAAATAGCGACGCATTCGTTAACGATGCCCATCAAAACAATGACGCAATTGTGCTCACTGGTCTTGCTGCAGAGTGATGCCCATTTTCACCAGAGCAACACCCAAATCACAAATTGTGATGCTATTGTGTTCATCGACGCTCAACTAGGGTAAGAAACTTTGTGTTAGTTTTTTCAACATGTGACTTAATTTCTTTGGATTATCTTATCACTAATGGATGTCTGACTGTGTTTTCACTGTTAGACTAACAAGGTTTTGCAAGGTTTAAAGGCATGGAGAGAAATTGAAAAACTTCTCTTCTATCTTAACATTAGACTATAATTGTAACAAGCGTTCAATGCTTTGGGGCAATTATAACCCAATTTCATGCTTTTTTACTTTCAATTTTAGGCAATGCACTAGTTTTCAATTGGGTTTAAAATGAAAGTTCAAAGTCGGATAAAATTGAACCCTCACATCACATATTTCAATTGGGCTTAAAATTGAACTAGGCAAACTCATCTTTCAATTGGTGCATAAAATTAACTCATTATTGCTTTGAAGGATAAAATTGACAACTATTTGTTTTGTTTTATGGCTTTCAACTTTGCTAGTGAATGTGTATGCAATTCTCTCACACCATTTGGCGATCTTGAGAAACAAAAACATTCTCTAACACTTTGCAAAGTCACCTCCATCTTTCAATTTGAGTTTAAAATTGAACAACCACGCTAGTGTGAGAAAAGGCATAGAGTGTGTTCTCTCTTTATGGATGCAAGCAAAGATGATCAAACTACGAATGTACTTACTTGTTATTGTTCACCTTTAGAGGGCCTGCCTTGGTGGGAAAAATTACTCACCCCAAGGGATTGACCCAAGCAATAACGAGCATAAGCAAAGCTCTTCCAAACCACTATATAAATTTGTGGTTTCAATGAAAATCGTAATCAATGGGAAGCGGTACATGATAGCTCTCCCCCAATATCTTTATGATGCATAAAGCCCTTGTTCTAAGGGTTGAGAGACCTCTCACAAGGAGTTTATCATTGCACCCCCTAAATTAGATGCCCTTATTATGAACCTTTGTGTAGTAGTCAAAAATCCCTAATATTTGTTGATGTCAAGAGGTCGGACCTCCAAAGCCATACCCCATATTTGCGGTTCTTAGTAGAGATGAAGAGTTTGTCATGGGAGATTCATGAGAACTCGAAGCTTGGATGACCCGTAGAAGTGAGTGTCGTGGAGGGGAGCCAGTGTGGTCAAGCTTCTAATCATTCACTCTAAATAAGCAAAGTTGGAGAAATCCAAGTGGGAATACAACAAATATAGCCATTTCTCTCCTAGGGTTGTAATGCTTGTGAGTTAGTTTAACACTTTTCTTGATTTCAAATGATCCAAAAACAAACATTCACTATCCAAATTTCAAACACTTTGGCTCAAATATGGACTTCTTGAGTTAGCCTTGATATTACTGCTTGTCCAAAGGATTTATCCTTAGCGATTTCTAAATATTTTGGCATTAATCTCAAACCCGTATTTACCAAAGACAACATAGGAAATTACGGCTTTAATCTCATGATTTTCATGAAATGGACATTGTGAAAGTTATGATGTTTTTGACATAAACATCCAGTTTGGAAACATAATCAAAGACAAGTGTTTGTGGTAAAATCGATTCACATAAGAAAAAATAAATTGAAAAATGAACCCCACATGACTATTTGGAGACTGATTGCTCCTGTTGAATAACCTGATCTTCCAGGTGCTATAATTCAACCAATCTTTGAACTCATAAATAGTGAACAAATAGATCTCATTAGCAGCTTGAGAACCTTCACTTTTGAAAACAAGGAAACAAACACACAATGGAGAAACACAACAACCATTCTAGATGAAGAAGAGGAACGCACTGATATTGAGGCTAGAAGGCCCATATTACCACCACCCGCATGGCAATAAATATCTCCCTTTCTTCCATAAACTTAAACTGTTTCCACATGATCTCACAAAAAATCAAGATTCCTAAGCCAAAGTCTACAGGTCCTCATTTTAGACTTAGGCATCTCACTCCAAAAGCTCTTAAGAAACGCCTTTGAGCAGTTCGCAAAAACAAAAACAAATTGGTAGAAAATTTTTATAGACACGCTTCAAGGTATAGTCCAGAACTGTTTGCATTCTTTTGGAGTCAAAATCTTGGTCTTTTTCATGATACCAAACTCCTCTAAATGATTCATCAAACAGTCAAAATATGTAGGGGAAAATCACCAAGCACTCTATTTCAAATGTAGGAATCGTAGAACAAAGTATAGACAAAAGTGGGCATCCATATTTTACCACAACCATTACACTTTGTTAAGAAATTTTTATGCCCGAGCTAGGAGAGCCCGAACAAGTTTGAACATTCCCATCTGTCCTCTCATTTTCTAGGATTTGAACATTTTAAAGGTCTAGCATCATTCTCACTACCTTGGTCTTATCAAAACAAAAGGTTCACTTTAGGTCAACATTGGGTTCAACATTTCACTCACCCCTTCATCAAAATTCCATCCTTTACCTCATCTATCTTTGCAAAATTTCAAAATACGCGAACACTTTGGGACTTAAACATCAAACTAACTTGCTACCTTAGCTACTTTGTATGTGAAATGTATCCTTTTCCATGCACTTAGTTAAGATAGTTATCATCTTCAAACTAGCTTATCTTGAAGGTCACAAGTCTACCATAAGGATTTCTATGTTCATTATCATCCTTTATTCCAACATCAAAACATCAAACTCGAGTCAAAAGTGTAGTCCCAAAACGCTTGCAAAGATCACTTCCCACATCATCCATCTTTTCATCCCACATTATTATCATTGCTCCCAAAATACTTAGAGTGTCCCTTTTACCTAGGTTTGAGTCAACTAGAGAGTTCAAACATTACAAAACTCAACACAACTCTCCCATAGCTAACACCAAATTTATGATAAAGACAAGATCACAACACAAGAGAATCATAGAGAAATAAAAAGCTCCATTTACCTTGAGTGATCCAAATCCTTTAGAATTTGATCCTAAAAGTCATGTTACACCATCGCAACAACCATCATCTCCTTTAGGACCATACGAAATTGAAAACATCATGAATAACCCATTTGAGCTCACTAGAGAAGAAATTTTAGAACATCAACATTTTGAAAGTGTAGCTCCTATCTCCCCAACATTTGTAGCACAAAGTTTAACACAAGATTTCACAACTCCATCACAAGGGCTAAGTCAAATGTAAATACCTAGTCTTGCAACCAACCTTGCTAAATATTTTGGTCACACCTTACCATTTGAAAGTAGTACACTTGTGGGTACTCTTGAAACTAATCCTCCACCTCCCATCACCATTTAGACACCTACCTTTGGTGCTCCTCCCATTCGAGAAGATCCAAAATAACTACACACTCCACTTGAACTTCACTATTCCACCATCACTTCGACATTTCGGGGAAACCCTTCTTCAACCACACCCATGAGTACCACAAGTATTCCTACCATCACACAAAGCAGTATAGACCATAAAATCCAAAACAACACACTAGGGAATGTCAATACCATATCACAGAATCAACCCTCAACGCAAATAGGGACATCTTTATCCAACCCTCTGATGGGGTCATCCATTACATCTACCATTACCACATCATCCCCTATCAATCCACCTCGAAGCAATCCCTTGGTTACAAATTCTATCAATCTTGGGAGTACCTTGATCACAAACCCTTTGTTTACATCTTTTGCACAAGGAAATCCTCAAAACATAGGACAAGGAAATCTTTTCAATTAGTGGACTCAAGGTCCTAGTGTGTCATTTCCATTGCAAAATTTAACATCATCTTTTCCAACAACTCCCTTTTCTATGCCAAATCAATCAAGACCTTAAACATACATTCGTCCACCTCATTCTACCATATTGCAAGGAATGTTAAACCAAGGGAATCCTCCACCTTTCACCAGCAATCTTCTATCCACTCAAAACATCAATGCCCCTATTCCTTCACAGATGTCTCAAAAACCACCTAATCCCACATTGCAAGCACATACCTTAGCTTTACAACAAGCCCAACAAACTTATCAACAAGTCGTATAGCAACAACAACAAGCAACTTTAGCACAACAACAACAACAAGCACAACAAGTAGCCTTAGCACAACAACATCATCAAGCTCAACAAGCAACCTTAGCACAACAACATGAAGCTCAACAAGCAGCATTAGCACAACAACAACAGCAAGCGGCCATTGCCCAACAAGCTCAGCAAGCAGTTTTAGCAGCATAACAAGCCATGCAACAACAATAAGCACAACAAGCAGCTTTATTAGTGCAACAACAACAACAAGCCCTAGTGGCACAACAACAACAACTAGCTCAACAAAAAGCCTTATTAGCCCAATGATATGCCCAACAACAACAAGGTTCCTATTTTCCTCATATGAACATCATCAATCCAAACGCATTAGGAACATATTCGTCACTTTCACAAAATCTCATACCTTCATACACTCCATATAATTCATCTTTCATCCCACAATATTTTCCTCCACCCAATCCACAAGACGATCTAGGATCACAATTGAAAGCACTTTCACAAGAAATGCAGGACCTTCACATGGGCAAGACAAAGAAACCTCATACACATAACCTGTGTCCTTACCCATTTGATCAAAATATAGCAATGGTATCATTCCCTCTTGGTTTTAAAATCCCCAAGTTTTACAAATACAAAAGAAGAGGAAGTCTTGTTGACCATATCAAAGAATTTAACATCATGTGCATGGAAGTGGCTTACAACGATTCATATCTAATGTGCCTCTTCCCTCGAAGTTTAACAGGTACTACTATGGATTGGTTTTCTCATTTGCCTCATGGTATCAAATTTTTTCAAGAAATCACTGACAAATTCATCAATCACTTCTCCTTCAATCTTGACATGGGCGTTAGTCTAGAAGAGTTGTACACTCTCAAACAAAATCCAGGAGAAACCTTCGCTAATTTCTTACAACGATGGAGACAAAGAGCTTGTAAAAGCAAGTCTCCTCTTCCTGACGAACAACAAGTGGGAATCATTATAGCCAACCTTGATCCAAATCTATCATTCCACTTGAAAATGCAATGCATCACATCATATGACGATCTTGTTCCAAGAGCCCTTAACATTGAAAGAGCCCCAATCTCACAAGAAAATACTCGATCGTACAAAGACAACCATCCTTCAACCAATTCAAACAAGAAATCTCATGTATGGGATAAGAACAAAAACGTAACAAACAACAATGTGGTAGACGCTAAGGTCATACTAAGTGCTCCTAGACCCAATAATAATCAAGATGCTAACATCCAACCAAATGTGCAACAAATGGTACCACCTCAGGAAAAATCAGATCAATAACACCAACATGCAACCAAGGCAAACTAGTAGTAGGAACAACTATCCCAAATGCAAGTACACACAGTTATCAGAACCGATCGAGACAATCATGAAGAAAATGGTAGAGTGAAATTTGATAACACTTCCTAATTTTGAAAACTACCAAGAACCGCAAGAAAAGCCATCCTAGTACAATGAGCATGATCTCTGTGACTCATAAAATCAAAGGACATAAACAAAAAATTGCATGAGACTCAAGAATATCATCCAAGATCTCATAGAGAACGACACCACATATGTTGAGGTACCAACTGGAAACCAAGATCTCAAGATATACAAGACTCCTATGCCTGATCATAACAAAGCAACCAACAATGGAAAAGCTAAGGATTACACCAATGTTCAACACACTTATTCCAATGTAGTTGCCTCCTATGATAGTGTTATCATTGTTGTCACAATCAAAGGAGCTAGTACAAAATGTGGACTCACCACATGATGTGGAAAAATAATCGTTCAAGGAGTTTCCCCAGCTCAATCCAGGACACAACCTCCTTTTCCCATAGCTAATCCTAGCAAGTACAATCTTATAGATCAGCTTAAATAGACCCCCGCTTAGATATCAATCTTGGAACTCTTGAGATTATCTCCTGCACATAAGGAAATGCTAGAAAAATCCTTGTTTGAGTCATTCGTTCCTAAGACATTGATACCGATCAATTTCAAGCTATGGTAGGGCATATCACCATCCATCTTCTCACCTTCTCCAAACAATATTTACCATCACAACCATCTCATAACCATGCTTTACACCTTGAGGTTTTCATTCATAAAACAAGGTCAAAAGAGTCTTGATAGATGGAGGTGCTAGTCTGAACATTTGTACCTTGCAGTTGATCAAGCATCTAGGTTATTCATAAGATACTATTGAGAAGACAAAGAGTATCACCATCAGAGCATATGATGACCAAGAATGGGTATCACAAGGAATCATTTCACTTCCAATCCAAGTGGGACCTATTATTGTAGAAAATACATTCCAAGTACTTGATCTTGACCTTCCATATAACATACTACTTGGTCGACCTTGGATCCATGCTTTGAAAGCTGTAGCCTCAACCTATCATCAATGTGTGAAGTTTCCTTTTGAGGGTAGAGAAATCACTATCCATGGAGATCCTGAGCCTTTCTACTACTGCAAAATCCTTGAGGCCAAGTTTTATAAGATCCCTCAAATACCCAAAAATGATGAAGGAGCTACACCATCAAGCTCATTTATTAACCCATCATCTATAGCCTCTACCTCAACATCAAATGTACCTATTGTGAAAAACATACCCAATGTTAAAGCAGTAATTCAAGATGACAGTTGTGGAAGCTACAAAATATTGAAAGACACCTTTGTCCTAGGAGAGTTACCTATTTCTCCTTAGACTCATGGGAAACCAACATCTAGCACCAAAGAACCAGAAACAATCAAGATGGCAGCTAGTACCTTCACCAAGTGGGGAGACCTGAATCAAGAAGACGTCAATGAGCAAGACATCTCTCAACTCCTCTATCAAGATGAATGATCTATTCCTATTCTTCCCATGGAAGATGAAAAAAAAGGTCTACATCTAATGTAGAATTGGGGATATAACAAGAATGAGAAGCTAGGTCAGAATGACAATGGTTTACTATAACCCATCGTTCCTGAGAAATGACTAAAAAATCTTGGCTTAGGTTGTACTACTAGCAAGGTCACACTTATTAGCAAAGGTATTATTGCTAAACAAGTTGAGGCTTCCTCTTGGTCACCTACATTGTGTGATACTACTTTAGATGGCTTTCCCCTTGATTTTGTTGACCTATTTGAGAACAACACCCTCTTCATGATATCCATAGCATCCTTTATCTCAAATAACCAACCAACTGAACTACGCCTAGTATATCTACAACTCATTGACATAGACCAACAAGGACCACCAGTTTTAGATTTGTTTGAAAATGATGAAGTGATCTTATAATTCACGGGACTCTAAGACAAATTATTATGGGCAGATCACAAAGCAGGCTTCAACATAGAGCTCGATATAGGGGCATACTATGGGGAGACGATTGAATCCTTTAGTCACAAAATAAAAGAAATGTAATTAACATGTAGATCCTTGAGTGAAAACCACTTAGTGGCACTCTTTGGTCCTAAAAAGGTTAAAAAAAAAGGATGCATTTGATGGTGAAAAGATCTCTAAGGTGCCCAAGGATGAAGGATTCAATCTCCCCCTTAGTGCCATGCATCTAGAAAAGTTAGCAGTATTAGCAAAAAAGGCTACTCCAGTCAATGTGGGAACAAAAGAGGCACCTCAGATCACCTTTTATGTTGAATCCTTGTTGGATGAAGAATAGAAGAACCTTGCAACATTCCTTAAAGAGAGAGGAGCTAAATTTGCATGGTCATACACAGATATGCTAGGGCTTGATCCAAAAGTGGTTGTACATCGCTTAGCAGTTTATCCTGACGCCAAACCAGTCAAGCAAAAATTAAGGAAGATGCACCCTCATATAGCACTCTTGGTTAAACTAGAACTACAAAAGATTCTTGACATTGGATTCATCAAACTGATAGATTATCCTAAGTGGGTTTCAAACCTAGTACCAGTCTCAAAACCCACTGGGGGCATTAGAATATGCACTAATTTTAGAGATCTGAATAGGGCATGTCTAAAGGATGATTTCCCTCTTCCCAACATCAATCTCATTATGGATTTAACAACTGGGCATGAAATGTTGTTGCTCATGGATGGCTTTTTAGGCTATAATCAAATCATAATCGCCAAAGAGGATCAACATAAAATTTCCTTTACTTGTCCATGGGGAACCTACTGTTGGAATATGATGCCATTTGGGTTGAAGAATGCAGGAGCTACCTATTAAAGAGCAATGACCCTCATCTTTTACGATATGATCCACAAAACAATTGAAGATTATGTGGACGATATTTTGGAAAAATTATAGAAGAGAAATGAGCACATACAAGTCCTAAGACCTATCTTTTTCAGGCTTGAAGAATACAAGGTAGGACTGAATCCAAAAAAGTGTGTTCAAGGTCACATTGGGGAAACTTCTTGGCTTCATCATTTTAGAAAGAGGGATAGAAATTGATCCAACAAACGTAAAATCCATCCTAGACATGGACCTGCCACAAACATTGAAACAAATGAGAGGAAAACAAGGAAGGTTGCAGTCCATTAGAAGGTTCATATCCTAGCTATCAGATAAGATTCATCCCTTTTCATATATTCTTCATAAAGGGATAACCTACAAATGTGATGACAAATGTGATAAAGCTTTCAAGCAATCAAGGATTATCTATTAACACCTTCAGTGCTCATGACGCTGATATCGAACAAACTATTGATCCTGTACATCTCAGCAACACCAGCAACACTAGGAGCTCTTTTATCACAACATGATGAGAACATAAAAGAAAGAGCTATATACTACATCAACAGAACCTTGGTAGGCTATGAGATGAACTATTCACCCATTGAGAAAGCATGTCTAGTGGTAGTTTTTGCTTCACAAAAGTTTAGGCATTACATGTTGTCACACCAAATCAAGCTCATCGCAAAGATTGATCCATTCAAATATATGTTATCCAAAGCAACCCTCACAGGACGAATGGCTAAATGGGTAATGATCTTGACAAAGTTTGACATGGAGTGAGTGCAAGGTAATCAAAGGACAAGTGATCACAAATCAACTAGAAGAAGCACCCATGTATGTTGAGAACCCTTTAATATCTGAGTTTCTTGATGAATCAGTGTTCCTTATTAATCTCACAACTCAGTGGAAGATGTACTTTGATGGATCGTTCACCCAACATGGATAAGGAGCAGACATTTTTTTTATCACTCCCAAGGTGATTGCATCCCAAATCTTATAGGCTATCATTCCCATGTACCAATAACATTGTTGAGTATGAAGCCTTGATCACAGGTCTCAGGATAGCAGTATAGTGGTAGATACAAGAGATGAAAGTCTATGGAGACTCACAATTGGTTATCAACCAAGTCAATGATGAATATTAGACTAAAGATGACAAGCTCACTCGTTATAAGAAGATGCTGGAAAATCTCAAAGATCTTTTTATAGACATAAATTTTGAGTAGATTCCTTGCACGACGAATAAAGCAACATACGCCATGCCAACAATTGGATCACTACTAGACATGTTGAACAACGTCCTTCAATGTGAATTCTTGGTAGAGCAGCTTCTCGTAACAACTTTCAAAATACCTAAATTTGAATTTGTGTGTGTCATTGTTGGTCCTGGATCCCTGTGGTACCATGAAATCTTTGCTTATCTTAATAGAGGAACCCTTCCATCAGACATCACCTCGAACCTTAAAAGGACCTTTGTTAAAAAGACATCCTGATTCATGATCATAAGCGATACTCTTTACTGTTGAAGCATCGAAGGGACATTACTACGATGTCTTAACCAAGAGGAAGCCTTAATTTCCTTAACAAAAGTACATGATGGCATATGTGGGTCCCATACTAGTGATATGACCTTAGCTAAGAAACTATTGAGGATGGGGTATTATTGGCCAACCATGGAAAAAGAAGCTCATTAGTATGTGCAGAAATGCATCCAGTGTCAACAACATGGGGATCTGATTCATGCTCCAACTCAAGAATTGCAACAAATGATCACACCATAGCCTTTTTCTCAGTGGGGACTTGACCTCATAGGCAAAATCACTCCAACCTCATCCAATGGCCATAAGTTTATCATAACTGCCATTGAGTACTTTACTAAGTGGGTTGAATCCATCCCTATGACCTACATACCGGGGAAGCAGATAGCCAAGTTTATCCTAAATTACCTAATTTTCTATTATGGTGTACCACAAACCCTCATCTCTGACAATGAAACCCCATTCAAGAATCAGGATGTGAAAGAGTTGTGCCAAAGATTCAATATCCAACACCGATTCTCTACCCCGTATTATCCCCAAGGCAATGGCCAAGCAAAAGCAATGAACAAAACTATCTTGAAAATCCTAAAGAAAACAATTAATGAAGCTAGTTGTGACTGGCATCTACAACTAAATCCCACTCTTTGGGCTTATTGAACCAGTATCTGCACACCGACAGTTGCAACCCCTTTCTCCCTGGTCTATGGATCAAAATCCATCTTACCTATTGAGGTTGAGATCCCATCATTGCGAGTCTCACTAAAGAATCTGATAACTAAGGAAGAGTACAAAGTGTCTCGATTGAATGAGCTAGAATTCCTAGATGAATGTCATCTTGATGCCCTTAATCACTTGCAAGTGTATCAAAACCGACTGAAATAGAGCTATAACAAGAGAATCAAATGTCGGTCATTCCAAGCAGGCGATCTTGTCTTAAAGCAAAATTAGAAGAACCTTCCAGATCAAGACAACAAAGGAAAATTTGATCCTAACTAGTTGGGTCCCTTTGTCATCACAACAAGCTACGAATTAGGAGCATACCAACTTTCAACCCCTGAAGGTGAACCCTTGCAGGAGCCAATCAACAACTTGCATCTCAAAAAGTTTTATGCCTAAACATGAAGGGTGTAAATAAGAAAATACAAAAAAAATGATCAAAATAAAAAAAAACAGAAGAGAAAAATGATTTAAAAAGGTAAAAAAAGAAAAAATTATTCCTCTAGTGAAAACCACTTCGGTGGCGCTTTGGGCAAGTACCTTGGTGAAACCCTAGCAAACAGGCACCTTGCGTAAATAAAGCATCTTCATCTATTATTTGACTCTTTTGGCCTATCATTCTTTGCATCACCTTTCATCCCTTATCCATGTCCTTATCATGGCTTGTCACTATAAGGTATCACAAACTCTTTAGCACTACTTGGCATATTCCAAAGGTCAGTTTGTCCTACCTTTATCAAAGTAGGCTAACATATCACATTGGGGGAATTTTGTTATGCGTCACAATTGAGTTCTTGTATATCTTGAGGTCATGGGACATATTATCAGAAAACACCAAAAACATTCATAAAATATTATCCAAAAAATCCAAAAACATTTGCAAAATCTTCTACAACAAAAATCCAAAAACATTAAGAAAATTGTAAAGGAAAAATCCAAAACATCCAAAAAATATCAAAATTCCTAAAAAGGTCGAACATCGAAATCCAAAAACAATGTCCTCTTGTTGAACTACATTGTCTCTGAGCTTGAATGTAGGCAAGGCCATCATTGATGTGCCCCCGAGACACCCTAGGTTAATCCTTTAGCAACTTGTAATTAATTGTCGTCTCTCGTATGTTCATATATTTGTCTTGTAAATTGGTTGAGTTAGTCGAACTGCATGGTCTCTGCATGTATAACGTAGGCAAGGCTAATCTATGATCAGCCCTTGAGGCCCCTAGGATAGGTCTTTAGGTTAGGTTCTTGGTCGAAACTCGAAAACTCTTAGAAAATGCAAAAAATTCAAATATTTAGAAAACACAAGAACATTCAAAAAATGGAAAACACAAAAACAATAGAAAATATTCAAAAGACCTAAAAAGCCTCGAATATTTAGAAAACCCTAAACAACCTCAAAAAATCAAAAAATCCTAAACATCCACATACACATTCAAAAAGACCAAAAACAACCTCAATATTTTCAAAAATACCAAAAACATTGAAATATTCCAGAAAATCCAAAACCCATCTATCCCATCTCGCTTTCACTTGCAATAAACTTTCACCCATAATAAATAATTATCACCTTCACCCTTTGGCAAAACAAGTGGAAAGCAAACACAACAAGTTGTAAAGTGCGAACCAAAAGTCAAAATCTAAAATCTAAATAATAGGTAAATGCGTTAGTGAAGTTTATGACAACTCATCTTAGCATCATTATCCCAACATCAAACAACCCTCTGATCAACATGTCCTAGGATGTATCATTCTTGTGATGGACATCAGTATTAGATATCACTTTAAGCTAAACTTAAACTAGGTAGGAGCTATAGATAATATTGACTGGTTGTCTTTGATCTTTTCTTATGATTTATCTTAATGACCCATTCTGAGAACCTCTCGATGATGTCTAACAAAATAATTTAGAGAGAAAGGAATGGGGCATCGATCATTATTTTTCATTTGTTGTGCTTGTGGATACTCTTGTAAAATAATCTTGGTGCATACTTGCTTAGTTGTGTGTAGGAAGGTCGTTTGGGGTATGTTGTTGACTATTGTGTATGCTTTGGTCCAATATGTTCTAAGCTTCTAACTTGCATTCCAATGACATTTTTGTATGTCAAGGTGTGAAAAAGAACTATCGTATCTATTTGTCGAGTCAAAGTCCATTACACTAGATACAATGTCGTCTTGGTTATCAATACCTCGATGCATCGTATCTCTGTGTTATATCAAACAATAAGGAATGACGAAAAATCCCAATACCAAAGTGTGAGCACCCATCTTACATTTTGCATTGTCTTGTTACCATCTCTAATAAAGTCTCGATGGAACATGGACTTGTTAGATCTTTTGAAGCAATCATCACCAACAATGGTCGTTCATCTTTATTTTTCTATCTTCTCTCTATGCTAACTTGGTATCATGACAATCAACAAAAACATCATAAATGCATCCACCTTGCATCCACAAACCATAAGGATACATGCATCTCATAATCATAGCATCCACTAGCATAATCACACATCTCATAATCATAGCATAAATCAATTGCATATCACATCATACATTTTTCATAATCATTTGAGTTGTGATAAATAATATAGATTTGTTATTCTAAGCATCTTAAATCATTGCATATCATAAGAATTTACATCCATACATTCACATACATACAACATCATCAAAACATGCATACAAAATATACAAAAAAATGCATCAACGTCATTTGCATCCATAACATCTGCATATCATAATCATTCATCCATATCATATTGTGAAAAGATAATGAAAAAGAATATAACATTGCATCCATCCATATCATGATCATCGCATATCACATAGACATAAAATAAAATGCATCCATACATGATCATATATACGCATCCATACATCATCCATACATGAAATAAAGTCAACACATAATAGTATAAATCATCCATATCTGTATCTTATATATGTCAAAAAATGTGTCATGGTACAAAATTTGGATCAACGTATGTACATTGATGATAAGTACAATATCCATGAGGCTATAAAACATGAGCCCATGAATGTATATCAGTATAAAGAATGGGGAAAAACCAAAAAGTGTTTGTACATAAAAAAGCCAGCCCTTGTGGCTGCTATCATCTCCAGCCTGCTGCTCAGGCTAATCCTCTACACGGGGACGCACATCACTGTGTTGCAAAAAAATTGGTCGACGAAGAGCTGCTAGAACATCCTTGTGATAGTGTTGCCTATAATATGTAGCCTCTGTGACAACCTCTCTATACAACTGCATTAAAATGATTTGACCATGTGTGGCTACTACCATAACCTTGATCTGTTGCTGCCTAACCACCTCTTGATCTCTCTCCTTGGTAACAACTTGTACTCTCTGCAGCGTCGCATCTCTCTCGGCTGTCACCGCAACCACTGCTGCAGCCTAGTCTCACTCAGTAGTCACAACCAAAACCTAGTGGGCTTGGTCCCGCTCACTCATTAAAGCTTGCACTTGTTGCAATTATTGTATTTGTGCACCTCATGGATTTGGTGGTGGTGGTGGTGGTACTGGCGGCTGTTGCACTATTGGAGGCTACTGAGGAGGCTGTTGTCCCACTAGAGGATCCCCCGGAACCCGTCCATCATGGCCATCCTAGCCGCCCTATCCCTTGCCCCTGGCACCTTTTCCTCGCGGCCTCCCTCTGGGAGGAGCACCTGTCGGATCTGTAAGTCGTCGTAGTGGCATGAACCATGCATCGTAAGCTGGAGAGGTCTATGCTATGGGATGACCCTGATCATATGCTAGAAGCTAGGCAACTAGTTGTCTGAAACTCTCAACGGCCTCTGGGGTTGGAATCGTCGGTCCCCATGTCGGAACCTCTTTAGCTAATCTGACAAAAATGGATCTGTAAGCATCATTGGGCATGTCCCGAACATCGCCAAACTGTGTAGCTACCCTATTAGAAAGGTATCGTTCAATCATGGTGTGCTATCAACCCTACATATAACGGGTCTGTCTAGAAAAATAAAGTTGTTGTACACCATCAAACCATGATGACATCTGAAGCCATGGGCACTAGCGAAACACGGTCATATCATCAATCACCCATCTCCAGTACGTGAGCCCAATCTATTCAGTGTGCCTGAGTGTGATGGCACCTTGATATCTCCATACAACGTGATCATTTGGCTCCACGTCTACCATCTGTACAGTGGACTGAAGCACGACAATGTGCTCCCATGCCTAGATGTGAAGAAGAGTAACACTTGCATCGAGGGCTCTCTCATCACAATAAACAAAGTCATGCAAATCATGATATAAGGAGGCCAACATCATGGGCCCCCATGCAAAAAAGAGTCCTCTTGTACAACATCCTCTGCCAAGCCAAACCCCATCCTATACTAAAAAATCGGCCTTGTTTGTTCAAAGCCACCAAACCTAAATGATGGTTGGAACAATTAATCTAAAGGTCGACACTTGACCTTTGTATCTCTCTAAATCAATCTATGAGGTGACTAATACAATCTAGTCCATCTCCATCACCTCTAGGCATGCATCAAATCCGACATTAGGGTCGTAAATTGCACAATCACAATATCTGCCACATGTCCTTCAATGTAATTGTCACCTCCCTTGTCAGAAGGTGAAAGGACAAGGTCTCACTGTGCCATCTCTCACATAGAGTTGTCGTCATAGCCAAATGGATCCTAATCATAGGTGCGTATGCGATGTACCACAATCTAATCTCTCTCAGGTGCTCTTGGCACAACTTTGAAAAATCACCTAATCTCTTGAGAATTGTGGACTTGTGCTCCCTCAACATCAATGGTGGGAAGACTTTCCATACTCACGAAGCACACGACATGAGGAAATCATCAAAATTTAAAGTTATTTGGAATTTCCAACTCAAAAATCACAATAGCGTCACTATATTCAAAATTCAAATAGTGATGCCTGGTGCATTACACATTCAAATTGGAAAGTGCGTCACTAGACAAGATGGCGTCATGATTTAGACTTTGGCATGACCTAACCCTAACTTTTAAATCGACAAGTGTGTCACTAGATAAGACTGTGTTGCTATTTAAAATTTGAAACCCTAATTTCAAATAAGAAGAAGCATCGACATATACTTGTGTGCCGCTATATATCATTTGGGCTTTGTCGATTGAAGTTTGGGTGTCGCTATATAGCAACGCCACCAAAATCTAAATTCTAACACCTAATAGATGCATTGAAATTTCAAATTTCAAATTAGGTTTCGAATCACATATCGGTGGTCTTGCGCCTAGAAGTCGCTAGAACTCACGAACTCAATCAGAGATGTGTCGGGGAAGCTCATAGTGTGCCATTTTGTCGAAGGGTCAGAGCTCAAATTGCAAAAATTTCTTAAGTGTGAATGCACAAATGAATTGAAAATGACCCCTCTTGGCCTTTTTTAAGCTAGAAAATTAGGGTTTTTTGCCCTTATTTAACCTTAATGACAGGGTTTATTATCATCTTCACCAATTTCGCCAATCTAGACATAATTTTACATCATTTTTTGTGTTTTTGACATTATTCTTGCATCCCAAAACCTTTTTGGACCCTTGGGGTAGCTTTTGAACCTTTATTGAGAAATCAACCCAAATTTCAAAATTTTCGCCCGATTTCTCGAGGGGGCAGGGAAGCAATTTTATCCTTCTATAGGGCATCTAAAAAATCATAAATTTTTTATTTTTTGATTTGGGGAGCATTTTTCATCCGAAAAACGTTGTTCTTTGAATTGAAGCAACATGTGCCTTGCTTCAAAGAAGGACAAAATGTAGACATTAAAAAATGTCTTAATCGATATCATACATTTGAAACAGATTTATTAACATCATTTCCTCTTTAATCCATCCTCTTTTCACTTAATTGATTTAATTAGCCTAGCTAATTAATTAATTGCATCATTTTCATCTATTTGGCCTAATTAATTAAATTAGATTAATTCATCTCTTTTCGCCCTAACACTTCATCTAATTAAAATAAATAAATCAAAATATTTAATTTAATCTCTCAGGTCATCTTATTTATTTAAATAACCCTGTCTTATTTAATTAAATATCATTTTACCCCTCCCCTATTTATTAAATCATCTAATTTAATAAATGTCTCTTAATTCTTCTAATACCCTAATTGCATAAATTAAACTTTGTTTAATTAAACCAGTTAAGCTTTGGTTAATTAGCAATTAAGTTTTCTTTAATTAGCAATTAAGATTTGTTTAATTAGCAATTAAGCTTTGTTTAATTAGCAATTAAGCTTTGTTTAATTAGCAATTAAACTAATTATCTTCTAATCAAAGGGAATATTCCCATGGAATATTCTTTATCCCTTTTTGCACAATTAAAACTTTGTTTTAATTTGTAAAATACCCTTTTCCTCACCCTAAAGGAATATTCTCTATCCTCCAATCAACTCACTTAGCTTTAAATGCAAGTTAACTTTCAACCTCTTTAGCAAGTTACCTTTGACCTATATGAGTAGGTCAAAAGTGTGTTTGTTTGAGGCAAGTGTGAGCCTTTGATTAACTTTTATCATGCATTCTCATCTGTTGATGAGAATCCATGATCCATGCCTCTCATCCCCTTCATCTTGAACTGTTGATTAAGCTTTTTGATCTCAACCATCCATTCCTCATTTTCTCTCCTATAAATAGATCACTATTTGGAGACAAATGGATCCATCTTTTATTTGCAAACTTATGCTATTAAATTTACTCACATACTCACTCATTTTTACTCAATTTTTAGCTTGTTTTAGTTTATTTTAATTGCATAATAGCTTAGAGCATCCATTAGTGGCTTCCATGCATCCATCTTAGTTTGTAAATAAATTAGGGTTTTCATCTTTTAGCATCATTTTAGCTTAAATTAGCTTAGATTAGCTTAGAAATTGCATAATTAGGTCATTTGTAGCATAAAATCATGGTAACTTAGCTTGCATCATGTTTATTTTTTCATAATTTAGGTTTTTACACATCAAATACCATGGTTTCATTGATTCTCTTCCATATAATTGACTAAAACAAGCTCACTAATCACGAGATTGGGAAAGGGTCATCGTTCCACATCAACACGACACCAATTCCATAACAAGATAAATTTCAAATGGATTATAATAAATTTTTTGATAGCTTTCATAATTTAGTATGTTAGGTTTTGATGAAATGTTTAGTTTTAATCTTGTTTGATCGATCTTGTTGAGATTTGAGTATTGGTGGCTCCATTATGCTTCGATTCTTCATGGATCAAGTGTAATTCAATCCATACCAGTATTTTCGCATCGACAAGTAGGTCTAACATCAATCAAGTTTAGAACAAGAGCATTCTCCCTTAGGAGATCCGAAGAAGGATCCAGACAGGTAATACCCCCCTCTTTTCTTCTATAAAGGAGACAACATTGAAATCTCTTGCCAGAATCCAAGGGAGAAGGGGTTCAAAAGAAGGAACATGCCTAATATGAGCCCATAATTGAGCTTTACCCAACAAATCAGTAGGAGCATAAATATTAGAGAAGAGAATCCTCTCCCCTGACTCCCAATTAGAGAAAACAAAGGAAATAGAATACCTACATGAAAGCCGCCATAATGGAGTTACCTTGTGCAGATCCCATAGACAAGCCACTCCACTAAAGCTGCCTTATGCACCCACACACTGACATTATCCTTTTCACCAAATCTTTGAAGCCACACCTAACATACCTTCAACTGATAATTTAGTCTCCTGGAAGAAAACTACATTCGGATAATGAGCCCTAATCAAATCATGAATAGCCTTTTATCTAGGGATGCTATTCATACCCCTTACATTCCATGAGAGCACGATCATCGCTGAGGCTGGGAGAAGTGGGAATCAATAGTCCTCACCGATTTAGACTCTACCAATGTCTCACCAATTAACTTGACCTTCTCTTGATCTTTCTTCCTCCCCACTTTGAGAGTCTTATCTGAAGCCCTTTTTTGAAAGACTTCTGTTGCACCCCCAATGAAGAAAAAGGCTTAGATTTTCTAAAATTAGGAGCACACTTAGTACTATTAAGGCAGACACCAATAACCCTAGAACCTCCTACAACCTCAGACAATAGTCTAGATTCCTCCAGAGTACCAGCTAAGGGAGAAGGAACTAAAACTAATCAAGCCTCACCCACCTCAAGAAACCCTAGGTTAGGACTGCCAGTAGGTATGCAACTAGTATTTATCTCCACCAAAGGGCCATCTGTCCCCTGCACGACCAAAGGGACTCCATCTTCCTACACCAAGTCCTCTAGAGCCTCAAACCTATTGAAAGTCTCCTCTTCCTGTCTCTCCTTAAAAGTTCTCTTCTTACCTCTACCTCTGTTCCAATTCCACACTAGGATAAAACCTTCCTTATCAATTTCCATTCCCTCAGTAGGAGCCTTACCCTAGTCTAGCTATTGAGTTGGATGCGAAGGAGCATTACTTGCACCAGTAGAATGAATAGCCCACAGATAATTCTTTTGGAGATGACCATGTTTATGGCACAATCTACACTTGAAAGGTAAAGCCTCGTAGCCTAACTGCTGCATCCAAGAATAAGAGCCAATACTCATGTTAACAAAATCTAGCAATGGGTTATTTAAATCAATTTAGACACATATTCAAGCAAAGGATAAAACCTTTTTATTCAGTGTTTGTTGAGAGGGACCAATATGTTTGCTAAGCAAAAAACCTATCATCTACAAGATATCACTTCTCCAACATTCAAGAGATAGGCGTAACAACCTCACCCAAACTAGAACCCTAGATGGGAGCTCCTTCACCAAATTGAAGCCACCATGCCAAGGTTTTATAAAAAGACTCACCTGATTGTAAAAATAGGCCCCACCCTCGAAATCCCTATTCCAATCAACAATACACAAAAACTCAACCAAAAATAAATTATTAGTAGCCAACATCACATCGAAATCCCCTTTAGGGTTTCAAGTTTTGTGAATCCAAGAGTCCAAAAATGGCAATGAAACTCTCATTCCCATGAACTTACAGATCAAAACATGGTTACAGTAGTACTCCACATCTTCAACTATAGATTCTGGATGAATGACTAAATTGGCCTATCTTGGGCTTTCACCAAACACCCATTCACCTTCTTCAATTTGAGAGCACTAGGAACAAATGGAATTCAAGCACTAGGGTCTCCACTTGACAGAGAAAAGGAACGATCCACATTATTTTGAGCCGCATGCAACTCCATGACAAAAAATAACAGGTCTACTTCAAAAACCGGTCCCAAATGTCCAACCAAGAGATGGGCAAGAGGAGAAGCAAAGAGGAACATCGAAAATAATGAAGAAGTTTGTTGCAAGAGATGCCAAACACCACGCCAACACACATAATGAAGAGAATAAGGGTCATGAATAGATGAAACTCCACATCCAATAGATACAAAGGAGATGCCATGAGAAAATACAATAGGAAAGGAAACAAAAAAATGGTACACCCAACTGTCGCCCTCACACCATAGATAGATCCCACCCCCACCAAAGATCACACTTTGCATAGAAGGAAGGAGAGCTGAGCTAGGGCAATGAAACCCTAGCTCGCCTAGGTTGCCATGAAGAGCTAAACTGCTCCATCTTTTTCTCAAGAGATATCAATTTGCAAGAATTTGTTTTTTTAATAAAAGAGGGGTAAATTTTTTATTGAATCAAAGAAAACAAAAAAAGTATAGAAGACATCAAAAGGATCGAAGCTAAACAAAAACACAAACACAATAATTGCTCTCCAAACACCCCCAAAAAAACTCTCACATCTCCCATAATCAAGTGCTCCAACTAGTGTGAGCATTCACCCGAAAGATTATCCCAATCATCCACACTCCACATCCCCATCTACTCAAAAGCCCACTTTGCCAAACAATCAACCGCTCTATTCCATTCACGGGGAATATGGCAAAAAATAACAAAATCCAACAACTCATTAAGGAAACAAATTTGTTTGATCACCGAGGCTAGTTGCCAATTAGCATCCTCCCACTGATGTCTTTCAACATCTCAATCACTATTTGTGATTCTGATTGATAGATAATTTTTCTCTATCCAAGGGCATAAGCCCTTTCTAGAGCAAACAAAATAGCCAAAGCTTCCATGAAATTATTAGTTTCTTGACCTCTATACATTGAGAGGAAAAACACAACAATGCCAGAGTTGTCTTTGCCAATACCTTCGATCCTAACATGTCCAGGGTTACCTCTAGAAGAACTGTTAGTGTTAATCTTCAAGATCCCTTAAGGAGGGGGAGACCAACAACCAACTCTTTGAATTTTCCTTTGAGCCAACCTCCCCCATCTAGTTCCCAAGTTATTCTTGCCCCCAACAACAAGACCCAAGGTCCTAACAACATCAACATCCCCTGACTCCACTTGGATAGATAAATCACATTTTGCCTTTACAATTTCCTTAAGAAGACTAGGCCCAATCTTCCAAACAATCTGTAGAAAAGGAGTCTTGATCGGTGGAGTCCCTAGTTGGACCCAAATATCAACCAAAGAGGAGGCATGTGAACAAGCCTAGTTCCAAACTCTCCACCAAGAATGCCACATCTCCCTAGCAAAAGGACACTGAAGGAATACATTTGCAAGAATTTGTTATCCCAAACTATTATTTGATTTTCTATGGTACATCTCATTTTTTGACTTGCCAACAAATATTATTATTGCAATGCTACAAAGACAAGCATTCACCACTATATAATACTTGTTTGATTTGATTTCTTGTTTTATTTTATATATCATTATTTTCTATGGTACATCTCATTTTTTGACTTGCCAATAAATACTATTATTGCAATACTACAAAGAAAGTATTCACCACTAATACTTGTTTGATTTGATTTCTTGTTTTGTTTTATATATCATTATGTTCATTATAATTTTAATTTTATAGATTTAGTTTTTAAAAATATAGATCTAGTTTTATAAAATATAAATCAATTATATTTTAATTTTTATGTACACAATCACAATATCATACTGTGCCATACAATAATTTTAAAGTAAAATAAAACAATTCTTATCTAAATAAAACAAAT
>VDFB02102072.1:0-11375 GCA_007258455.2 Sequoia sempervirens | reverse complement strand
CCCTATACAAAGTCTTTGAAAAAATCAGTCATAGTTGGTATTAGTTTTTCATAGTCCATCAATATAAGAACAATGTATATTCTTGGATTAAACTGTGCATGTTTTTTGTTGGATGTTTCGGAACACACTGAGTGATCCATCATGAAGAAGAGGAGAATCAGTTATGCTGTTTCATAAAATGAAATTAAATAAGTTGTTATAATTAAATAAAATGCTATGATATTTCATAACATAAATGAAATTAATAGAGATACAATAGTCTGAAAATATTAAATATATTTATTACAGTTGTGTGTATTAATAATAGTGTTTTTAAAAATTAAAATTTTTAAGTAGATAAATATAAATAGTTTTAAAACAACTTTTAAATACATAAAATATTTTTTAAGTACATAAATATTATTTTTTAATAAATAATATTAAATAATTTTGAAGTAAATAAAACTAACATATCTATTTTTAGTAAATAAAATCTATGTAAAAAATATTCAAATAGATCATTCTTTTTTTTAAAAAAGGGGGGGTAAAAATTTATTGAATCAAAATACAACGTACAAAGCAAAAGACCAGAGGCCCACCAAGAACTAGAAGGAGAACCACTAAGGAGCCCCATTGCAAAGCCAACTACCTATCCCGATCTTCCATAATTAGCTTATCTAAAGCCAAAGCATACTCTGGTGGCAACAGTCTCCGATCATTAACATCCCATCTCTCCAAATGCTCAAAGGCCCACTTAACCAAGCAATTTGCCACTCTATTCCACTCTCGAGGAATATGACAAAAGGAAACATATTCCAAAGAGCAACATAGGCCCAATATTTGCTTAACCACTATGGCCAACTGCCAATTAACACCATCCACTCTTTGCCCCTTCAACAAATCCACCACAATTTGTGAGTTAGACTCACATATTACTTTTGTCCAGCCAAGGGAGAAATCTCGTTCAACAACATACAAAATAGCAAGGGCCTCCATCAAATTATTAGTATGATGCCCCTTGTAAGTAGAGAAAAGAAACACAATACCTCCCTCACTATCACGACCAATATCTCAAATCCCTACATGCTCAAGATTCCCTCTAGAGGAACCATCAATATTAACCTTCAGAAAACCATGGGAAGGAGGAAGCCACTGGCCCTCTCGATGAATCTTTTGTTTGGCCTATCAAGGCCTTCTTCTAGCAAGAAAACCCGACTTGTTGTCAACCAGATTTAAATTCCTAATAATAGGCATATCATTAGGATGAATTGATCCTTGAGACTCAGTACACCAATTTATATGTATAACACTTTTAAGCACTAGCCACTAGAGCTAGCTATTGTGGGCATAGCCCAATGACTATTAAAGTTGCTTGTAGATCACATAGTTCTATAGAACTGCCACAAGTTTTCCTAACTATGACTACCACGGTTTATAAATTGTGACTTGAACTTTTCCAAATTACCAAAGTCACCACCTAACAACTCATCTAGTATGTTGTCCAATGGCCACCACTAGTGTCGGTGCAGCCTGAGGACCACTAGGGCCCTTCCTATAGGCCAAGTTGGGGTTTTTTTCAATTTTGCATAACTTTTACCACAAGTGTCAAATTTTGGTGAACAAATAGTTGACAAAAAGATGGTGATGAGAAATTTCTATCGATAGGGATTTTGAAAAGAAAATTTTCCTTATTTTCCAAATATTGTAGGTTGAAGTTGGTACTTGCTTTTTTTTTCAACATGCCATGACTTTTTCCCTAGAGCTCTATTTTTTGAAATCGAATAGGCATTGGAAAGGTATTGAATAAAACTACACAACTTCAAGGTTATATTTTCAAGATTATGTATCAATCTTTTTTTTTTTTTTATCAAAATTTTCATTTTTGCCCATTGTGGTTGTAATCTAGTAAAATCCTTGTAATTACACTAATCATAAAGTGCCAACTTTGTAATATCTGGGGGGTGATTTATGGGACTAGTGGAAAGGGGGGGGTGTCTCTTTTGCACTTTGCATTCTCTTTTCATGCACTCACAAATAATCTTATTTACTGCTCCACTTTGTTGAAGTTGTTGCAGCCTATCATAGCATTAAGTTGGCTAGAGACTTGGGGATCTTTAAGCTATGGATCAAAGGGGATTTCCTAAATATTATAAATTTCCTAAGGAAAGCCCCTCCCCCCTCTTGGACTATTAAAAATCTCATTCTGGATGTCATTTCTTTAAGTCGTGAATTTGATGAAATTTATATCTCGTGCCTATACAGAGGTGAATTTTGTGGCTGATTGGTTGGAAAATTTTAGGGTGACGTCGGCAAGGTCTTGGGATGCAAATGACGTCCTACCTATTGAATTAAGCACTCTTATTCATAATGATTCACATTAGCTCGTTGGTTTTGGCCATCTCCTTGGCTTTTGGAATGTGTGGGCATTATGGAGTATTTTGGTTGATTAGACTATTCACACAGTTGATGCTTATTGGAATTTGTGGTCATTCAAGTTTGAGTTGTATAAGCCTCTTCTTCATTATTGCTATCGGTATCGTCCTTGGCAACTGCACACGCTTTCTGGGTGTTTATCTTCCTCTTGCCTCTTTGTTTTGCTATCGTTGTCTGTGGTTTCTTTCTGCAAGTGCTTCGATGATGTGTGGGGATAGGTGCAGAACATAGCCTCTTTCTTGTGATGACATCAAAGCCAATGTCGATGTCTGGTAATTTCTGCAAAGAGGTGGTGTGACTCCTTTCATGGAGAGGTTGCATGGCTTTAAGCCATCGCATCCAAGGATTTTGTTGATGCTTGGCATGGACACGTGCTTAGCATGTTTGGTAGGGATACTACCATCAATGAAGATTTCATAGTAGAAGTGACAGGTACGTCAATGGAAGGTAGAAAATTCTACAGGGATAAGAATATCTCGCATTCAACCAAGAAAAAATTTCTCCAAGACAGAGAACAGGCTAAAATGGTTAGATTGGACTATGGAGGTTATGACAGGACCAAGATTAAACCCATATGGCAAGATGTGGTGGTGGCATTGATGCGGTACTTTACCCTCGATGACAGATACACAGCGTTGTATGGTCACCATTTCGTGTTGTTGAATCACTTTCGACATGATAAGCTTGTGTCCTTCCTGTTTTACCTTTTGATGTCTTTGGAAGAAGGAATTTTGAGTTTCAGGAAGAACCATAGAAACCCTTTTCTGCATGAGGGCTTGATGTTGCTCATTGTATATTTTATTAAACCTAATTGTATTGTTTGAGCTCCCCGGTCCCCTGTTTCAAAAAAGAACAAGAAAGGGAGTGGGAAATGTCAGATTGAAGAGATTCCAGAGAGTGAGGGAACAAAAATTGAAGAGGAGTCAGATGGTTGGTCCAATGGGTATGACACTGGCTTGGATTACACCCCCTCATTTGGAGGGGTGAAACCCTCAACTTCCAAGGAAAAATCTCTCCTCCTGTGTGTCAAACACAAACTCAAGGAGGATTTTGTGGAGGGTGTTGAAGAGGGAATTTCTGGTGGTAAGAAGGCTAAGGTCCATTCTAAGGATGTGGATGATAAATTTCAGGAGGTGGCGGAGAATATCCAGGGTGATGGAATGGGGAATTTTGGTGATGGTGGGTCTCCTGTGGCTGGCAAGGGGAATTTTGTGGTCAATGTGGATGATTCTTCCTAGGTGTCGACGTCCAAGGATAGGGGCAAGGCCGAGCTTTTCCCTGAGGTGTCTCAAGAGGAGGATCCTTTGGTTGGTTCGCATCAGGGCAGGGGTGTGTTTTGGGGGGCTATGGATTTTTTGTAGGCGTCTGGTTTGGTGAAAGAAGGGCTGATATCTCATTTAATTTGCTGATGTGGCTCATACAAGAGGTGCAAAACCTCCACAATAAGCATGCCACTATTGCTCGTTGCAATATTTCCACTCTATGCAGTCTCAAGGAGAAGGATTCTATCTTCGGGTTGACCAGGTCTTTAAATTCCAATGTTGGATGTGTGGTGGACGAGCTTGCTAATTTGAAGAATGATTATGGACTGAGGATGGCTTTGCTAGAAAAGCATAATAGGCAGCTCTGAAAGGACTTGGACACAATTATTAACATTAGCAAGGAGAAGTTGGAGGCCTTGGCTGAAGGTATGGTCTTCCTCAACCAGAAAGCAAAGGAATGGACTAGTAGAAGATTATTTGAAGAACATGTGACTGAGGAAAGGGAGGAGAGTGTTGTCATGGAAATGCATACCGCGGATTTGGATGCTGGACCGAGTGTGCATACTCAGAGTAAAACCAAGAAATGAAAAACGGTCCCTGGTCGTGATGTTGAGGAAATTATGGAGATGCATGATAGGCTGGCGTCTAAGGATTTGGATGTGGAAAATATGCTCAAGGAACTTCTCTAATGGCCATTTGGTTTTCTTTACTATTTTTCATTTTTAGCTATGGATTTTTGTTGATGGTCTGCTGATGTTCTGGTAATTATCTTGTTTTTGGTGTTTTGGGTGGGCAATCTATTGTTTCATCTTTACTGCCATTGTCTCTTTTTGTTCAGGGTTTCAGGCACCCTTCAAAACCTATTTTTCGTTAATAAAAAAAAATCTTATTTACTGCTTAAAACAGATCGACTAATAATTCCTATGCTAACACCTTACAACTATTTTGATTGGAAAAGTAAAATGCCAATCTACTTGAAAAATTTAGGACTATATAGGGTAACAATGAGACTAGAAACAAAACCAACAATTGATGCAGAAAATCCAAAATGGTTTAATAAGTGTGATGAAGCATTTGGAACCTTTTTTTATTTTTATGTCTCTTTCATATTGAATCTATTTCTACACCAAATGAAGTTTGGATAACATTGAAAAAATCTTTGGTAAAAAAGATGATTGAGAGGTCATTAATTAGAGAATGAGTTGATAGGGTTGATTTCTTCAGGTTTTGATACTATATAGGACTTCTTCACAAAAATAAAAGCCATACTATTGCAATTGAGATAGTGTGTAATTGAGAAAGATGATAAGAAATTATTCTTAGGTATTCTCTCTACACTTAGTCTGGACTATTCAGTCTTTGTTTCTACATTCTATGCTACAAAAAGTGCCTTAGGAGCTTCCTACACAATTCTTTCTCTTGATGCATTTTCTAATGAACTCGCAAAAGAATAGGACAAGTTTGTTCAAATGGACACTATCAAATCTTCTGGGTCTCATGCCTTGGCTATAAATCAGGCACTAAAGATTAGAAAGATTGAAAAACAAACTAATAAGTAAAACAACTGAGAGAATGATGAATCTTCATCTAATTGTAATATAGACACTAAAACTTCTTCAAATCAAGGGAAACCTAAGAAGGAGAAAGTTAAATTTTCCTATTGCAAGAAACTTGGGCATGATGAACATAATTGCATAAAGAAATAGATTGACCACCTCACACATATTATTGAGAAAAACAACAAAGGGGTCACTGAATCTCCATCTTCATCAAACTAAGAATCTACTAAGAAAAATGAAAAAAGTACATATTATTTATGCTTCTACATAATCTAAAGGAAAAGATATTTGTTCTTCTATAGGTCTTGGATCAAGGAGATGGCTTCTAGATTCAAGATTTTATAATCATATGACTTCTTCATAGTCTATGTTCTTTTCTTTTGAGACTTGTGTTATGCAACCTATTTTTATGGGTAACAATATATATATATATGTGTGTGTGTGTGTGTGTGTGTTTAATTGGGAAGGGATCTATTGATATCAGGGATGACACTTTCAATGGTGTATTGTGTGTACCTCATTTTTCCAATAATCTTCTTTCCATATATCATATTACTCATAGGGAACATCGAAGACTATGGAATTTAGTCTTGATTTAGTTATCATTAGAGATTTGGAGAGCAACAAGATTAATGCTACTAGGATGGTTGATCATGTATCTCAGCTATTCAATTTTTCATATTTTATTCCTAATGATGGCTTTTCTACTTTGGATGATGATCACATTTCTTGTGTGGACTTTGATTTTGAGGATAATTTTGGTTGTACTTGAACTTGGGTATTCTCAGAAGGGATCTCGTTATTGAACCTTGTATTCAACATCCTTCATCTACTGTTTCTACTTTAGAGTTCATGGTTCCTTCTTTAAAATCTTCCAGTGACTTCTTATAGTAGCACATACATTATCTTCTAGATACAAATTTATGAGATGATCTCTTGATAGGTATTTCAAACTTGTTTACGGATACACATATTGCATATTTGAGAGACACTATTGATTGCATTCATATTCTCTTTGATGGAGATTCTTCTTCTTCAGTTGTTATGGGGGAAAATTCATACCCTCTTATTTTTTCCACATGATTGTTGGAAATAGGTTGCCATTCAATTGCAAATCCTAAACATTAATTATTTCATGTATCTCCTAGATTCTTGGAATGTGTTCAACAACACTAAGATTAGGATGAGATTAATTATTTGGATGAAATAAATCATGAAATTGGAATTTGTAGTTATTCCCAATAGGAGCATGTGGGCAACAACATGATAAGGTGGAAATTGATTTGATGTTTGCATGCTTTGAAGTTCGCCTTTGCTCGGGCTAGTTCAGTTTAGTTCGGTTTAGTTCGGTTCAGTTATCTTCAGTTGCATGCAAGTGCATGCTGCATGCATGTTGGTTAGTTTGAGTTGCATGTAGTTAGCTTTAGTTAACTTGTAATGCATAGCTAATAACATTGAGTTGTATGACAGATAACAGGGACTACCTCCAGCTAACAAGGGATGACCATTCTTTGGGAATGGTGTTGAGTAAATGTTCTAGTTAACAAAGAAACTCACTTGAGCCAATCCTGCTCAAGATGCTTTCTTGAATTAACCTAATGCATGATAATATATTTTTGAAAGCTCGCTATGGGGACCCTTTTTGGTGCCATATTTGGTGAAGAGCTTTGTAATTATCAACGGAAAGTGGAAGGATGAGTTGTAGCTTTAGTTTGGGACGCCCAAAATGGGTAAAGCACATGTTCTAAGCTTTGGTCTTCACTCGTGATAATCCCTAACTTGAAGGAATATGGCATACCTTTTCAAGGGCTTGATTGTGCATTGTAATTATCACCAGCCTGGAGATTACAAGGTTGCATATTGTCTCTATATATCCGCTCGAATAGAGCCGATACAATTGTTACTGCAGGTGCGAAGAAGACTGGTAAAAGACAAAAGAAGACTTCGCCAAGAATTGGAGCCATTGTAACTAGATTGAATAATAGAATAATTTTGGTGGAGTTTTTCCCAAAGGGTTTCTCCACTACACATCTTGTGTAATCTTTCTAATATCCTATCTAGTTCTTCTTATCAACTTCTCTACATTCTACAACAATAAAATGATTAATCACATGTAATCACCCACAAAGAATATATGTAACAAAGAAAAGACTTACTTAGATCAGCAATATTAAAGTTTTACAGAGTATTAAGCTAAGAAAACACCTCATTTTTCAACATTTGGTATTAGAGCTGAGGTTGGGTAGAGTATTGGGATGCCTTTCTCTTAAAAGATTGGAGGTTTTTTGGGCTTAGTGGGAGCTTTTATTATTTTATCTATTGTTGATTTTGAAAAAAAATAAGTTTGTTACAGAGGTCATTGAGAGCTTGGATTCACAGGTTTGGTGTGAGCTTATGATAGAAATGGGGTTTTGATTATGTGCATCATGATGCCATGGGATTGCTCGGTAACACGGTTCATTGGGAGCATTTGGCAATGATGTGGATCCTTGTTTGTAGGATGGTTTTGTTATTATGTCATGGTATACTCTTGATTAGTGGCTTAGAGTTGTGGCATAATACATGTTATGATAATTATGATCATGAGGAAATATCTGAAATTCCATATACTTTTGACAGTGATGGTATGATGTTTATCTTGTTGCCATGTATAGCTCAATATCACAGTTCAATGGGAGCTTTGGTAGGATAGAGTAATCTTCATAGAGAGGATGGTAGTCACGATGCCATGTGCGACTCGGTATCACGATTTAGTGGGAGTTGTTGGCAGTGACTTGGATGCATCATTGGTAAGGTTATCTCCATGTGATTAGAGATATGGTTTCTTGGTTTAGAGTATATTTGTTATGGATGTCATGGTTTACTCTTGATATGCATTTAGGGTTTGGCATATTACATGGTTCTCTTGAGACTAGGATGTATAAGTATGTTATGATGCATGTGATCTCCTAAGAGGAGATGGTTAGATCATGGATGTCATGTTTATGTTCCTGATTCATGATTGGAGCTTTGGCATTGATCTTGTGTGTTTCTCTTAAGTATTGGGTACATTAATCATTTGTTTGATTACTTCATGAAAGTGTTGTGTTGCATTTGGAGTTTGGAATGGATTGGTTGGTTACAAGTCCTCATGGATACTTGGAGAAATAGGTGAGGATGGGATTCTCTTGTGGTAAGAGACATTTGTTGGAATGGTTACTTGTAAGAAAAAAATTTCAACAGAAAAGACCGAGGAGTCTACACCTTGGTTGAATGTGAATTCAACACACTTGGTGGTTTATCATGCCTCTAAAGAGGTGGTTTGGTTACAGAGGCTTGGGAAAGGTAATGGTTTGGTTGATAATGGGAAGTATTAATTGAGAAAGTTAACACTTTAATTAATGTTACAAATTATCTTATGAAACCATACAGATAAGTTCTCTTGGTTTTAATCATTTGCTTGGAAGCTTCATGATTATGCAGGTTGCATTTGAAGTTAGCATGGTTTGATTAGTTGGTGCAAGAAGGCCATTGGCCTTGAGTCTTGTACTTGTTTTATTATTCCTTGTTTAGAATAATTGAAATGTATAATGTCAAGTGGGAGAATTAGAAATATCTTATCATGCATAAGAGGTAAATCCAATAAAGCACATGTGTGGAGAAACCCTTTTGGGAAAAAACTCCACCAAGAATTATTCTATTATTCAATCTCTGAATTACAATAGCTCCAATTCTTGCTTGAGAATGCTTCTTCTGTCTTTACCAATCTTCTTCACACCTGCAGTAACAATTATATCAACTCTATTCAACTTGAATGATATATAGAGACAATATGCAACCTTGTAATCTCCAAATGGTGATAATTACAATGCACAAGCTCAAGCCCTTGAAAAGGTACACCATATTTCTTCACACAAGCTCAAGCCCTTGAAAAGGTACGCCATATTCCTTCAAGTTGAGTTATACCGTGAAGACCAAAGCTTAGAACATGTGCTTTACCCATTTGGGCGTCCCAAACTAAAGCCACAACTCAACTCTTCTTCAACAATGATCACTCATCATAGTTTGACATGTGTGTGGAGAATTTTGAGTTGTATTTGGAGACATATTTTTCTTTAGAGGATGGATATTTGTCTTTGGATTATGTTCTAAATCCATTTCCAGTAGATTATATATTGTCATCTTCATTAGTGTGGTCTAGAAAACCTGACTTGATAGTGACAACTTTCAACATTGACAAGGGGACACTTGAGTAGAGTTCAAAGGATTCATACATTTTGAGCTCCATTTCTATGTATTCATTTTAGAAATGGGAAGAAATCATTAAAAAAAAATTGGTTTTATTTCTTCCTAAGAGGAAGAATGTTGCTTGATGATTGTGGACCATATTCTACATCCAATTTCAAGCATCTACCATTGGATCTATGTGGAGAAGGGTGCTTCTTAATCCTTCCACTTCATTTGCTCTCTCTCTCTCTCTCTATTATGGGGGGTGTATTTTATTTTTGTGGGATGGGGATTCTTCTTTGGGGGGATTTTTTATGTACAAAGGTGTCTAACATGCCCTCATTTTTCGGAACCCATCATCATCATTTAAGCAAGGGTATTAGTGTAAGTTTTTATTTTACTAGTGTGCTAATTTATTTTACCTTAGTCCTAATTTTTTCCTACACTTTTATTAATATTTCTTAGGTTAATAAAGTGAATTTAATTAATTAATAACTCGGAGATAAGGTGTTGAGGTGTCACCATCCTAAAAGGGTGGAATATTTACTATTTTGAAATTATTTGGTGGTCACTCCCTATTGGTTGGATTTGTCACCTCCATCCTCTCCCTAGTTCTATATAAACTCACTACCTAGCTTGTATTTGAAATTCATTCCTTTGCATACTCTTGCATATGTTGGTATACATGTACATTGATGCATTCAATCATTCTTCTACAACTTTTCTTTGAAATATTAGTGCAATATTATCATCTTGACATTTGCACATCTCTTGGAATCACAAGTCTATAATTGTGTTATTTCATTTACAATTTTATAACTTATCTCTCTCATAGAAAGATCTTGGTTGTGAATATGTTTTATACTTCTAAGAATTTTATCAGTGAAATGGATAATCAATGTTCTTACAAGAGAAGAGCCATGGAAAAATATGGTTTGTTATCATATTATGCTTGCTTTTGTCAAAGGGAAATGGAAATCCATCAAATGGTTAGATATAATTATTCTTTCTCCCTTCTTTAACATAAAAGTTTCATTTCCTTTAAATTCTATATGAAAGGCTTGGTAGCAATTTACAAATGCTTAAACTAGAAAAATATTTCATTGCAACATGATTTCAATTTTGGGTCTTCATCTATTTGGTGAAGCATATTGGTCCAATATCAAGGTATCCCCTTTGTTGCCGCCTTTCCAAGGCAAGATTATTATTTATTTAATAGAGGGGTTCAACAATGTGGGGAATTATGGGATTTCAATACCTTGGATTGTGCTACTTGGTAAAGCATTAAGGTCAATTTTAGTTTAAACAACAAATCTAAAGGGTTTGTTGTATTTGTTAAGTCATTGGTTCCTATGGGCTTAGTTATGAATCTTTGCAGTCCTCTTCCTTGTAAATTCTTCAAGGATTAGTTGTGGTTGTCCAAGCATCAATTCATTGTCTATAGATGTTAAAAAATATATATTTGAGCCTCCTTCCTACTATGTCCTTAAATAATAGATTGAACAAAAAATGGAAATGTAAGTTCTAAGAAAAGACATGGAGGAAATTGAGTGCTCAAGTTTGGAGGTCATAGTCTAATGCTCAAATTATTGCTTGGCAATTCTTTCACTTCAAGCTACTTATGGGTGACAAGTTGAAATGTATGATGGTTCAACTAGTTAAATGTCCTTTTTTTTAGCACTATGAAAGTTTGAAACACATCTTTTAGGATTGTTCACAAACAAAAAATAAATGGAATGTTATCTTCAAGCACCTTCTTGCTATATTTTTTATGTTTTATGTTGGAAATAAGTCGTTTTGGGTATAGATCTTCATAATAATGTTGTGATTGATTTTATGAGACATATTATTTTGCTTAATAGATGGAAAATTAGATGCTTGGCAATGTTTTCAAATTATTTTAATCATTAGGAAGCAATAATGCTAAAGTTTTACT